>JANRGW010043319.1:0-41834 GCA_024733675.1 Psilopsiagon aymara | reverse complement strand
TACTCCAAGTGAGGTCTCACGAGAGCAGAGTAGAGGGGCAGGATCACCTCCTTTGACCTGCTGGTCATGCTGCTTTTAATGAAGCCCAGAAGATGGTTGGCTTTCTGGGCTGCGAGCGCACACTGCAGGCTCATGTTCATGTTTTCATCGACCAACATCTCCAAGTCCTTCTCCACAGGGCTGCTCTCAATCTCTTCCCAGCCGGTGGCTGTGCCTGGAATTGCACCTACCCAGGTGTTGGACCTTGCACTTGGCATGGTTAAACTTCGTCAGGTTGGCATCAGCCCACCTCACAAGCTTGTCAAGGTCCCTCTGAATGACATTCCTTCTCTCCAGCGTATCAACTGAAGTACCCAGCTTGATGTCATTGGCAAACTTGCTGAGGACACACTCAATCCTACTGTTCATGTCACCGACAAAGATGTTGAACAAGATCTGTCCCAACACCAATCCCCGAGGGACATCAATTGTGAAGGTTGCGTGGAGACCTCATAGCAGCTTTCCAGTATCTGAAGGGGGCCTATAGGGATGCTGTGGATAGGCTCTTCATTAGGGACTGTAGTGAGAGGACAAGGAGTAGCAGGTTCAAACTTAAACAGGGGAAGTTTAGATTGGATATGAGGAAGAAATTCTTTACTGTGAGGGTGGTGAGGCACTGGAATGGGTTGCTCAGGAAAGTTGTGAATGCTCCATCCCTGGCAGTGTTCAAGGCCCAGTTGGACATAGCCTTGAGGGGCATGGTTTAATGGGAGGTGTCCCTGCCCATGGGAGGGGGGATGGAAATTGATGATCTTAAAGCCCTTTCCAATCCTACCTATTCTATGATTCTATGAAATGGTGGGTATATAGAAAAGCCATGCTTGTGTTTTTAAGCTATTTCTTCTCAGCATACTTTACATTAAGAAAACCGAAACAAACAGAATACCAAATATTGGTGGGAATAATAAATATAAATAAACACTTAGCATAGGCAGGAAGGCTGTTTGGGTGTTCTCAAGTCGGGGTACTGCAGTCATTCATGTCTGTACAGGGAGCTGATACAGTAACTACTATGTTCTCTCCCTTTACTGAACTGAAAGCAGTGAAGGCTCTAGTTGCTGGATTGTGGTATGTGAAGTGGTAGGATTGTTCCATTCTTGTGTATTTCTTGACCAGATAGACGTGTTTAAAACTCCACTATTTCAGACAGCTGGGATGTTGATCTGAAGTGCTCAAAAATAAACAGATAGAGGCAGTTGAAAGATTGGATTTGCTATGCCTTTCTTAATTATTAAAAAGAGGTAAGCCTCTATCAGTAAATGAAATTTTCATGTTTTAAGACAGATGTCCTCACATTTTCTCTCATAATGAAGCAACAGATGGTGGGTTTCATGCAAATATACATGTGAAGCAGCATGACCAAATGAGTAACCTACAGCTCAGCTCTGGCTTGTATGTTAACATCCCACCTCTTTAGGCTGAGAGACAGGGTGCATCCCACAAGAAGAAAACAGGGTTCAGCCATATCAGGGTCTTTGTCATGGGCCCACAATGAATGACAAATCTGTGGCCACTGGAGAGATAGATGCTGCCAGATTCTCTGTATTGGCTACTTGCCTGACAGTAGCCATTTGTAGTTTCCTTAACTGTGCCAGCAGCCCAGCAGTTTGGGCCAGGCAGACATGCTTCGTCTTCTTCCAGATCATGGCAGCACAGCAGCCTGCTCTTTGTGGGCAGCAGCAGCCAAGGCCCTTCGAGACTGGAAATGGAGCATACATTCAGCAGCTGACTGAACCTTGGAAGAACTGGCAGGGAATTGAGAAAGGCTTAAAAGTACCTGCAACAGATGCTTGTTGCAAAGAAATCTTTGAAGGGTCAGCTCTTCCTCCACTGAATTTAGGCAGTTCTTAAGAAGTCTAATCTTCTGAAGCATCAAAATGAAATGGGGAAACACCTCTGTACTCTCTGTATTCTATTGAAAATTTTCCTATGTGTTTACTTTAAAAGTTCTGTGGGCAGAAAGCCTTCTCTTTATCAGTTTGGTACTGGGCAACAAATAGCAGTTCTAGCATTCTCCATTAGGATTTTCCTTTAGGAATTCTTGGGCAATTAACTGAAGAGCTCAGGTAACCCATATGCACCACAGAAATTCCGTGATGCCTCCATACCTGTTACAAAAAATTTTTTTGTCATATATGCTCGTTATGAGTACAGGCAATAAATATCAGCTTCATAGAAGTACTTTTGCTTTCTCCTGCAAAATCCATACATGGGACCTGTCAGTACTTAATGGCACACTTTCATATGCGACACTGGAGACGTTTTAGCCTCAAACTGTCTATTTTCCAGTCTGTGTTTTGTAAGAACAGTTACTTCTCACTGGCTTTGCACTTTCAATGAACTTCAGAAATATTTGCATAATGCAGCTGCCTACTGTGGAAGAGGTACACACTGTTCTGACATGTTGACCTGATGTTACACCTAGTTATGTTCTCTGCTCCTAGGAAATGCTAAGCACTTCTTTTGATGCTCTTTCTCTCTCATTTTTGTCTTGCTCTTGTTTACTAATTAAGGAAATCTACTGGAAAAAAGAAAATAATCCCCAGAGAAAAGGCAGCATGTACTTTCCTTGTAAATGAGTCAATTGCTCTCAGGCCTTCATGATGGAGTCTGTGATAAAAAAATTTTAGTGCTAAAGCACTCCATTCTTCCTAACTTCTATAATCCCCCAATTTTTTTTTTTTTTTTTTTTTTTTTCCCCCACCCCTGGGTGCTTTCTGGCATTCTGTACTCTTGCAGAGTCAACATTTATCAATTTTAATGATAGCCAACCTCTTGACATTGCCTTTGGATAAGCACATTTTATCAGTGACAACAGTAGCTGTGTGCTGAAGAGCTCTGCACATTTGAAGAGAGATGTAGTGCAGATGCTAGCTATCAAAATGCACTTTGAACTATAAATGCAATAAAGGAACCCAACAGTTCATTTCACTATTTTAGTGATTTGTATTTTTTGTCTCTAGGATATCTGCATAAGGATATAAGAATATGAGACCTAAATGGAGAGAAAAGCGACAAGTAAACACATTTTTTTTTTACATGAGATAACAATATCTCTTTTGTTCTCGCAGTTAAGGAGCTAACTTATATTTCCAAGCAATGCATTCTCTCTCTTCTAGTGGAACATGTTAGTTACTGTATAATTATATGGAATAATTTCTTAGACAAATGAAATCTTTCTCGCCTGTTAACTTTTCATATAGACCTACAGTTGTATATTTTTTACCTCTGTACTAATTAGTGGAGGGACTGCTTACTCTAAAAGTGACAACATTCCCTTCTGTTAGAGACTGATGGATAGCATAGAACAGATATATAGATAGATAGATGCTCATAGAATTGCATTAATATCTTATGGAAAATCAGTTCACTCTATTTCATGAAGTGCTATCAAATGAGTCTATATAATTTACTAGCTTCCTGGCTGTCTCTACTACATGCTTTCCTTCATGGCTGCCAGCCCTGTCTTTCCCCTAATTCCTCTGTCTTTGAATAGCAAGAACATATGTTGTAGATGTCACTCTGGAATCGACAGTTTGCATTTAATAAGGTCTCTATAATTTAGCTCACTATAACTTGATATAATATATAAACCATACACATCATCAGTTGTAGCATGTCACTGCCACAATACATTTCTCTTCAGATTTATGTGCTAGCTGCATAACCTGTCGATAGTATTAACACATTTTTTTTGTAACAAATGAAAACTCATCAGCTTTTCCTTGGATATGTAGTTTGCTAAGCATTTCCTGCACTTATTCTCATTTTTTCAGCATATCAAATGCTATTGTCAAGAGACATAGCTGCAGAAGAGATGGTCTGGAAACAATTCCCAGACCACAAGCTCTTCAACATCTTCTTTTTCATTTTTTAAATTAATATCACACCCATATGAAGAGTCAAATGTCATAAATATTACAGACTATTTATGAAAACCATGTTCCATTGATATGTCACATTTCAAGTGCCAAAGCTACTCTAAAGACAAATTTCAAGTACCATAATTTCAGAAGTCAGCTTCAACAATGTACCCCATGACATGTCTGGAGAAGAAAATCCTTAGACCTCCCACAGTGAAAATTTTGGAATTTTTTTGTGCCCCGATATGTAATCTACCATGAGATTAGAAGTGGTAACCAACAATAATGTAAGGGGTAAGAAATTTCAGACTAAATGATGCTTTTGCTCTTTCTTCCTCCTGTTCTTTTCAAAGAGAATGCTGTGTGAAATTTAAGAATACATGTTTTGCTTGAGATTAATTAGATTTTGAATACTTCATGCCCAGCGTCATTAATCTGGTTCCTGGATTTAATGATTAAATAATTTGCTTATATTATTCCTTCCTTCTCCATTTTCTTTCAAAAATAATACTTAGGTACAAGGTAGAACAATGAATTATTCTTCTTAGCAAACTTTATATATATTCCAGGAGGAAATGAGAACTCTTGGGACTGTTTTTGTAAAGTGTGTTAAGTGTATCATCTACTTCAATCTAAGGAAAGGGTTGTTTCTAGAGAAAGATCTGTATACAAATATGGCTCTGAAATTTGCTGAATAATTAATTTAACTCTTCTGAAATCATGTCTTATCGCTACTTATGAAAAACAGCTCACAGTTCATATTGAATATGTAGATTCTCTGGTGTTTTTTTAAACTGGAAATGTCCAGTGTCACTTTAAATATCAGTAAAATAAAAATAAAATAAATAGAAAAGAGACATTATGTAGTTGATCCAATAAGCTTCTAGTACATTTTCTAATGGAGATTAAACAATTGCCAGCAGAAAATAATCATTCTACTCCACACTAAATCATATTACCCACCTGTCAAAATAGATTCTTTGTATGTAAATACATACATTTATATGTATATATATTGTACGTGTATATATATTGTATAAATATAGATATATATTCACATATATAAATTAAGTAGTAAAGTAATATCAAGTTTTCCATTAACTGATGTCTGACCTATTCAGATGAATATCATGGCAGAGTGTTAGTGGAATATAAAAAATAAGTATCTCTCTAAAAAATGAAAATCAACAGAAATATTTTGTTTTGCAGCTGTAAAAATCCATTGCTATGAGCAAGTTTGCTAACTGTAGTTGCCTATGTGTTTTAAATATGCATATAGGATCATTACAGTGCAGTTAGAAGTTAAGGGAAATTCATTCATGCATATGTCTTAACTTTCTATAAAAAACATATTGACAAATATATTTATTGAGCTAGGATGGGTTAGGATTCAGTGTAAAATTCTATGAACATTTTTCCTGATGATGTAATAGGTGACATAGTTTATCTGTAGAATGTCGTCATTCAAATTGGGAGAATTATGTGTCAGAAAACATAAATAAATAGTACACATGTTCATTTATCTGCAGACATGCTTTTATATGTGGATTGGCAGACACCCTCTTCTTTTTTTATTCCTTTTCCTAACTCTGATGTTAATGAACATACAAATTGCAAGCACTTTTTCAGTATATCCCTTTAGTTCTGAAAATTCCAACCCAGCGTATTTTCATTAATGACAGCACATAAATAAAAATCAATGTCTAAAATTTTTTATTTATAAATAATCCCTCCCCCCACCACCACTAGAAAATGTAGCCAAATCAGTTGCAACTGTAAAATGTGGCAAAAATTAAAAAAGAAGTATTATTTTGACATTTTTAGGAAAAGAAAATGCTGTCATTTTAAAAAAGTCTATTGCTTAACCTAAGATAATTTATGCATACAAAGATCTGGGTTAACTGCAAAGGAACTATGAGGCCTGAGGGTGCATGTTTTTCTATCCACCTCCTGTCTTTCTTCAAATATATTCAGGTCACAAAGTACAGTTAATTAACTGATGTATTTTCTTTGCTGGAAGCATTACTGATATTCCATTCATTTTAATTGTTTTTATGTCCAAAGCTTGAAGGAAAATATAATAATTACAGAGAATATAGAAATCCAAATACTTTGCAATTATCTTCCTTAGTATCCCATTGTTTCATCTCATATGCCAGCAGGGGAAAATAAATCTGACAGTATACAACATCATTTGCTAAGTGTTATTTTGAGTCAATTCTGTGCTATTTTCTTGTGTTTCACAGTCTATTTATATTGCATGAATGATATATCTCTCATATATAACAAATAAAAAATAAAAACTTTTATTTTCTTACAGCAAGATGGAACATGGTATCACACTGTGATCTCCTTATTGGCAAGGGAAAATGTTCCTTTCTTGAGAGATTGCAATGTTTCTATCTGCAAGGGTACACTGGTGTTACTAAAGCCTTATCTTGCTGTCTGAACACTACCAAGGGAAGGAAGCTGGGCAGAGAAAAGAAGACAGAAATTATTGTATGATAGAGTAGAATCTGAGAGATTTATCAATAATGGAGTGGATTTTGAAGAAGTCATTTCAGGAAAGTTGATGTGAACTGTAATAGAGGTGGTGAAACTGTTTGAAGATTGAGGTTAAAAAGACATGATGAAACTACTTTCCCTGAATTTTCTCATGGAGTTTTCTATAACCTTGGCTCTGAAACATGGTTTTGTAATGCACGTAAGCATGCACCTAAGCGCAACATTTATTTAGGTACTGGAATGAACTGACAGCTCAAGCAAACGCTAAAGAGAGATCATAAGTGTGTATTGTGGTAATATAAAGATTTCTGTAAACAAAAGTAAAGTCTAAGAATATTCATTAGGCAAAAACCTTTCAGTGAGTCTGACTGTGTTACTTGTATTCACATGTCTGGTGTCAATGGAGAATTAAGAAGAAAGAATCCTGGTTAAAATACTATATTCCCAGTTTCTACAATTTTAATTTGCCAACCTCTTGTTGTTAAATCAACACTGAAATCAAAAATAAAAACAAAAACCAAAGACAAAACAATGCAGGAGATACTGTTCAGCTAAGGAAAATAATGGTCTTAGTGTTGATGGCCATTATAAAAACAGCTTTCTCTTGTTCATTTCAGTATTTAACATGCACAATTATGGTCTTGCAGATAGGTTGTAGTTTGATCAGGCAATGAGATTTAATTACTCTTCTTCAAGGAATGATTTTGATGCTCCAGGTTTATTTCTAAGATTACTGGTAGAACATGAACAAATAATGTTTTCCTGTGTACTATAAATTCTCAGCCTCTCTTTCCCCTGCTTACCCCACTCCCTGACACTTCACAAGAAAGCTGCCTAATGTAGCATAGCATAAACCAGACTTTAGTGACGTTAACTTGGTTGGAAAGAGTATTTCAATTATATTCTTCTTGCTGATGTTTACAATTAAAAGCAATGAGTATCTTCTGGGAATAACTAGTTTGATGGATTGGGATTTCAAAAAAGTATCAACACAGTTGAAAATGAATAGGTAAAGTAAAAATCTCAGTGAGCAAAATTATAACTTTTACTTCCAGAGCTCTGCTTGTTATGATGCATATACCATAATGCTCTGCATTAACAAGGAAGGGTTTGCTTTGAAAAGCGTCTTTTATGCACACTGCTGTGTATTTCATTGCATGTTTTTTATCTTCGTTTATTGTAAATCCCCAGGAAAGTGAAAGTGCTTCAAGATAAGTCACTCAATTGTATGTACTAGCCCAGAGACTGCTGTGTTGAACTGGAAGAGTTCAGAGGCTGTAGAAGCCTAGGTGGGCAGGGAATACAGAGCCAGGTTGAGGAAAAAAGTGTGTGACTCCTTCTCTGGGATGCCTGAAGGGACTCTTGCTTGGCATCTCATAGAGAGACAAGACACAAGCTGGGTATTCACTCACCTTTTATGTAAATAAAACAACATCCCATTTTTTTTCCAAAAGTATAGCAGATGCTGTAAAGATTAGCAGACTGGGAAGGATTAGCAAACTGTTTGACTCAGGATTTCATTTTGACCAAAATCAATAGTGGATGTCTAAGGAGAAGTATTTGAAACTGGACTCTCCTTAGTCCCCTTCACATTTGTGTATAAGTTCCTATTGAAAACAATAAAAATCTTTGCTGTCTTGAAAATAGAATTCTGTACTCAACATAGTGGTTTATAATATTCCATGCTAGATGGCAAAACAGGCAGAATCCTTCAAAAAGGCAGTACTCTGGGAGGTTCTTGAAAGAAAAATAAATGCCTGGTTGCTAGGGAAGGGTGCTGGTCCTGAGAACTAGGAGAAACCTTCAGAGTTTGTTTAGACAGGGAAACCTTAAAACTGTAAGAACAGAAGGCAAAACCTGAGGAAAGGGGCCATTCTGTGAAGATATCATGGACAGAGGAAGATTTTTTTAAATGGTTTATCTTGTTCCAAGTTTATATAGGTTTGTGTTTAGTGATATAGATTAGTAGAGATTGGAAGCATTTTTGTGCTCTTTAGAGAGTTCTCTTCAAAAAAGTGAGGCAGTTGCACCAAAAGGGTCTGCCTCCTCTGTAGCCTTTTGACACAATCCTCGCCCATACTTCATTCCATTAGTAAAAATGCAATTTTTAATTTAGCCACTAAGTCAAAGCAGCAACTGCTACAAAAGGCCTGTTAAAAAAGTAAATTTCCCAAAAGACAAAAAGCCTACAGTTAGAACTCCAGTTTCCAGCTGTCTCTCAAAGACAGAAGAGCACAAAACAAAATCCCAAGGTACGAAAGTTTTCTGTGTCTCACAGATACACGTTCTATAAGTCAGCTTGCCAACAAAAATGTGTCTTTCAAGCTATTTAGCAAATCTAGCTCCACAAATTTATTTTAGTTGTTGTTGTCATTAATATACATGGCACAACATTATGCCCAACATGCAATATCTCAGGTCAATCAATTTACTTGATGATTAGTTCTCTGGCTTGTACAAACATGTATCACTTGAAGCACTGTTTCAATACATCATGCACTATCCTTCTAGCATATTTTCTTCTGAAGATAAGTGGAAATGCTCTGGCCAGATGAATGATGCTTCTTGACAAGATTTTCCTTGGTCAATACTATCACTGGATAAAGTATAGAAACAATCTATAATGCAGGAGCTAAAGCCCTCGTTACCTCTTCTAAGACTGTGCTAACCAGAAACATCAGAGTTATGCTCTGCACACCCTCCTTGTAAATCTTTTGTCTCCTGAACAGTGGTGCAGTTTCGACAGTGTGAATACTGAGAAGAGAAAACTCCCATTTGGCCTACCAAATGTCTACATTTCATTTCACTTGGTGGCCTTGAATGTTCTCAGGCAAGGAAGGTTACTGAAGCCAAGTCTTCACCTCTGGCTCAGTCCTGTAACAGCTCTATGTACTGCCCTTTTCTTCATAGAATTATAGAATAGCTAGGATTGGAAAGGACCTTAAGAACATCTAGTTCCAATCCCCCCTGCCATGGGCAGGGACAACTCACAATAAACCAGGCCACCCAAGGCTCTGTCCAAACTGGCCTTGAAAACCGCCAGGGATGGATTATACACAGCTTCGCTGAGAAACCCATTCCAGTGCTTCACCACCCTCACAGTAAAGAACCTCTTTATATCCAATCTAAGCTTCCCCTGTTTAAATTAAAACCCATTACCCCTTGTCCTATCACTGCAGTCCCTAATGAAGGGTCCCTCCCCAGCATCCTTGTAGGTCTTCTTCAGATACTGGAAGGCTCCTATGAGGTCTCCATGCAACCTTCTCTTCTCCAGGCTGAACAGCCCCAACTTTCTCAGCCTACCTTCATACAAGAGGTGCTCCAGTCCCCTGATCATCCTCGTGGCCGTCCTCTGGACTTGTTCCATCAGTTCCATGTCCTTTTTATGTTGAGGACCCCAGAACTGCACACAATACTCCAAGTGAGGTCTCAGGGGAGCAGAGCAGAGGGGCAGGATCACCTCCTTCTACCTGTGGGTCATGCTCCTTTTGATGCTCTCTCTGCTTTAAATAGGAACAGCTGCCATTGAATTTAATAAATAATAAATTAATGCAAAAGCCAGATCCAGAGGGAGATTATTCAGGATATCTGAACAGCACTGGAAAAGTTTTAGTTTTGTCTTACATCTGTGTGTGAGCTATGAGCTAATCTGCTCTGTAATGGGTGGCCTGAAAAGCATAAAAATAGAAATAAAAATATTTCAAGTGAAACATGCTAAAATTATATATATTTGATGTTTCATTAAATGCTTGCATATCCATTAAATGTTGGCACCTCCAATATTATATAAGTACATAGACCATTTTGGGTGTGCTTTGGATTTAGATGCAAGTACTTCAGTTTTGCCTAAGGCCAGCTTAAAGTACCTCAGTCACTTAAAGGGCTGTATCATGAAACAGTGAAGAAATCTTTATTTTGCTCTGAATTCACAAAGCTCTGGCAACAACTCTTCATTTTCAAGCAAAAGCAAATCTCAGGATTCTGTGTTGCTTTAGAGACATGGTTTTCTAGATCTTGTCTTAGTCTTTCTGAACTACATTTGTAGTACTAAATTTCAAACTGGGCCACATCTGGTTTCTCAGAAAATTGGAAATTTTTACAGGCTGGGATTTATTTAGAATATATTTCTTTCTTCTGGAATAAAATCAGGTTATTACTATTTTGATACTACTTTTCCAACTTCTTCTAGGTGTCAAGGCATGCCTACCATCCACATATTCCTAAAATCCACAGCTAATGTTTCAAAGTATGGCTATTGCCATCGCTGTTATTTTTCATACATTTGCAAGTGCCTACAAAAAAGGTCTTTGTGCACATTTAAGCCTAAATTCTAGTATTTCCTTCTATCAGGTACATGACTGTGATGTTTAAAGAGAATAAGAAAGAAGAGAGAATTTGAGGAACTGCTACACCATATTAACAAGTCTTAAAGTCAGATCATTTGAAGGTTTTCTAGAGGTTTTCAAATTGCTTCATTAAATTGCTGTTGATGCAGCTGTGCAACGAGCTCACTAAACAGAATTCTTGCCGTGCTAGCAATGTTTTTAGAAAGGAGACATTTGACTAAAAGGCAATGTAATTATCAGTTTCTTTAATGTGCACTATTAATGAGTTTCATTAGAAGACTTTTTCACATAAAACATGCACTATTAGCTGTGCCCCCATATAATACACCACAATTGCCACATTGGCCTTCCCTTCATTTATAGGAAGTGCTGTTTTTTTAAACTGCGTTGTGCAGTAAAATAATACCCTAAGTATTACATCCTGCTAAAAGTTCACTTTTTAATTGCTCATGTTCATCAAAATATGATGAACATAGAGAAGAAGATAGGAATACAAAAGAAAAATGTGCATGATCAGTTGATAAAGAGAAGAATCAAGTCTCTTGTATCTTGGGTTGCAGTAAAACTCATAAAGATGTAATTTGTCACAGAATCACAAAGTGACTGAGGCTGGAAGAGACCACTGGAGGTCACCTGTTCCCACCCCTGCTCAACCAGGGCCACTTTTGTAGAGGACCAGTGATCTGATTTAGTGGTGGTCTTGGCAGTCCTGGGGTAAAGGTTGGACTTGAAGATCTTAAAAGTCTTTTCCAACTTAGCTGATTCTTTGATTCTGTATCCAGACTGCTTTTGAAGATCTCCAGGAATGGAGCCTCCAGCTCTGGGCAACGTGTGTTAGTGCTCAGTGAAAGAGTGTTTCTTAATGTTCAGGGAGGAAATCCTGTGTTTTAGCTTGTGCAACTGCCTTTTGTCCTGCCACTGGGCATCACTAAGAGTGTGGCTTGTCTATGTACCCTGCCTTCTAGTATTTATATAGATTGAAGAGATTTTCCCCACAAGCCATCTCTTCTCTAGTTTGAACAGTTGCAAATTTCTCAGCCTTTCCTCCCAGCACTGATGAAACTAAAATTCAGAAAGTCTGCAAAAATAGAAAAAAAGTGAGACATGCTTCTACTCTAAATAAAAGACCAGAATCAGACCACAAATAAGTATACTTACAAAAGCATTTTTAAAGGGGACACAAAGCCCCAATATTTAGCTTTATGTAGGCATAATATCCCAAAGAAATTTAATAACTGAATCAGATCATTTATGAAAGCATATTTTGAAAGGAACACAAGCCCCCAGTGTTTAGCTTTATGTTGGCATAATATCCCAAAGAACTTTAATAACTGAATTGAAATAGAATGAAGAAGCTGGTTTGCAGAAAAAGAAGAAAGCACTTGGAATTTGTCAAGTATGATGCACAGGAGCAAGCTGGATAAATTATGACACTACAAGCGAAAAAATTTATGTCAGAATATTCTTTTTAAACAAATGTTTTTAAAAGTACATGGATCTATTAAAGAGAATGTGGCAGATTGACCAGAAAGCCAGTCTTGAAATACTGTAAATATCCTCTCAACTCTGAGGAGAGGAGGCATTAAAGACAGGCTGCATAAAAAAAATGACCTCTTCTTAGTGCTCTCTACCCCAAGAAAACCCACCAAACAGCCTGAAAACTGACAAAGACTTATGTATGAATTTAGGGCTTTTCAGTCATCTCTTACAAGAGTAGTCAGAATTTACCAAGTATAAAATTAATACTGTTCAAGGCTTAAGTTTTTAATTAATTAGCAGCATTTTGAAATAGTGTGCAATAGATTATGAACTGCGTATGATAAAAAGGTCCATGTGAAAAGGAAGTTATTTACAGTCATCAAAAGAAGTAATGCTTATTTACTGATAATAATTTACATGTCTTTCCTTATGGAATGGCGCTGACACCAGAAATCGCAAAAGGTTAATGATGTTAACATAGCTGACTTTCTTCCCTACTTTATTACACTGAGAGTTTTAAGACCTGAGAGCTGCAGGTGCATTTTCTGGAATATTTTTCAGCACTAGAGCTAAGGTTGCAAATGGATCTCATATTATGTAAATATGAACATAAAAGGCCCTAAAGAAATTAATTAAGATTATAATAGAAGTTATGGAAGAAAATGACTATACCTGAAGGGACTGAAAAATCTGAAAGATATTTTTTGTACAAGTGGCCTTGCATAAAGAATAACCATAAGGAAGCTGTTATGCATATGCATAGCACATACATAAAAGTGGAAACTGAATGCAAATCCCATGGTGACAGCACAAGAAAAAACCTCCAAGAAGCACACCTGCTTTCATCAGATGTCTTTACTAAAAAATACAACAGTGTAACAAGCAATTTTGTATTCTAATCTAGTTTTGTTCTGTGTGATGTCTGTCTTAGTGACAGCTGATGCTGGCCTGCAATTTAGTTGGATACCGATATAAAAGTTTTGCAGTAAAGCATGAAGTATGTAGTTTGTTTGCATTTCTCCTCAATTTAATAAGCCTCAAAATAATGGAGCATTAATGAAAAGAGCAGCAAAGTCACACTTTAACCTGTATTTTGTGAAGGTAAATTGCGACATGGTACTTGCAACGCACGTGTCCCAAGTTACTGATATGTTCTTCAAGAGATATCTAGGCGCTTTTACTGTTTGAAGCTATTGTCTTACTGTTGAGCTGCGCATCTAGAGAGGCAGGCAAAGCTGCTTAAAATCCCCCTGTGTTGGAGGCTTGGAGCTAGCTCTGCATGAAAGTGGCAGCAATACTTGTAACTAAGGTTGGAAGCAATGTCTCCCAGCCTTAGTGTGGGCGCATGGGTTGTGTTCAGGGTCCTAAGAAAATAGATGTCCTGCCTGTTCAAATCTCAAAAAAAAAAAAAAAAAAAAAAAAAAAAAAGGAAATGAGCGAAAAAATTCTCATCAGTTTGTTGTGAAGATCTTGAAGAGATGGCAAATGAAATTACTATACATGTACTGAGCACTTAAAAATAGTCTTTGATACTTTATCAAAAGAAGGGGCATAACATGACGCATTGAACATTTTCAAGGGTATGTTTATTTAATCTGCTACTATTTCTAAAAGAAGCATTTTTCATTTTACTTGCTTTTGCCAGTAAATCAATATTTATTTTCCCTTTGTTGAACAAGCCAAGTACTCTAAATAGTGCAGCTTGATAATGGCAAACCCTGACCAAGCTAGTGCCTAGAATCATAACAGTGTTTGCCTGTGTGACACCACAGACTTCACAGTCCTAAAACATCTTCCAGTTAAAAGATTGTCTCTGCTTAGAAGCTTTTAAAGTTGCACACATAATAGTTTCCTGTTTGTAAGATGGGAACATTCACTGGATCAATACTGAATTTCTTTCACCGAGTTAAAATTTTTATGCAGAATTATTATCACCTATGTGGTATATTTTCTTAATAGCCTGAAACTTCTATGAAACCCAGTGGCAGTCATACAAATGCTGCTTTCAGGAATGACATAAAAACTAAGAAAGAGTTGTCAAAATTCAGTAATTGTTTACATTGTTGAATTTTTCCGGGACAAGCAATAACACAAAGAGAAGATTAGGGGAGAAAAAAAGAGACTGAGGTGAGATTTGGGGTTCTGTATTTTTGGGCAGTTCTTTATCTGTCAGCCGGCTTCACTGGGGAATGACAACCTTTGCTGGAATATGTGGTACTGAAGACTTATTTTTTAATCATTGTGTCCTATTACAAATCCAGAAAGGGTGCATGTGGTCTTAACTGCAAAGTTTGAAAGAAAACCCAGTCTACTTTACTAAACTCTGTGTGTACTGCAATATATTTAGAGTTTTCAGAACCTTGTCTATGAAAATTTTGCCAGGCAGTGTGGATGATTGACATGTAGTATATCTCAGAAGTTATCTGTATCTGATTATCTATTTATTGAATGCGATCAAGTGAGAAACTGTAATCACTGTAATGGCTGTGAAAGGTGGATACAGACAAAATACAATGACAGCCAAAGTACCTTCTATTTTTTTAAATTTTAGAGGAATACGATATTGATTTTCCCTCAAAGGTTTATAGCATTGACAAAATAAGAAACAGCATTTTGAAAACTGCATTTGGTCATATTTTTTTTTTTTTTTTTATGTTGAAGAATCATTATTTAAAAGAATTTATAGATTTTTTTTTTTCATTGGGTGTGTCAGGCAGCTTATTATCCAGAATGGCGCTTTAAATAGATGCTGAACAAAACCTTTCTACTACAGTAATTTAGAGATAGAAAGCCATTCAGCAAACTTAAAAAAACCTAAATGAATAGCTTGTTGTATCTGAGTGTATATATATATATATATATATGAGATATATATCTGTATTGTATATATAATTCCATAGCTGAATGAAGTGAACAGAAGTCTTCAGTTCTGTCGCTGTAGATTTTCGCATGTTTCCTTCTTTCGACTATAAGCATCTGTTAAAAAATGATGGGGTTAAAGGGTGTGGGAAGAGAGATCATTTTCTGTATACAGCAGGTAGTTCTGTTTATGAACAAATGTGCCAGTCATCTATGAAACCACTCTCTGCTGATGTATTATGCAGTTTTCTTAGAGGTACACTTTCAATTTATGTTTTGTTATTTTGTTTCTTGTGTCTTATCAGATACCAGGATACTTCTTTTGTACTGTACTTCAAAATTTTCAGTGTCTTACAGAAACTCAGAAACCCTCAAAGATGAGAGGCTCTTTGATACTTACAATAAGAAGTGCTAAAGTTAAGTTCTTTTGATACACTGATAGAAATTTTTTTCCCCTGTTGATAATGAAAAATGAGAGTCTATTAACACTGATTATTTCCATGACACCAGTTCATTACTTTTCTTGGAAATCAAATCAAAACTCATCATATAAAATGACTATTCTTTTTCATGTGGCAATGATCCATTTTTCTTTCTAATTGCTGTCTTAATTTTCTCCAAGCTGTGCACAAAACTATTTAAAAATCCTTTTTCACCCTTTCAGATAAAAATTCTTAAAATAGAATAATTATCTCATGAAGACAAGATTTGTATGCAAACTTGGTAGAGAAACTGTGAGATTGTACTGCTGCAGGATTTTTATTAGATGGTCTTCCATTTGTACAGTGCAGCACAAGCTTTTAGGTCTAAATAAAAATAACAAAATAATTTAAGACGGACAGGAATTTTATCAGGTCCTATTAGGTGGAAAATAATCTATAAACATTTTATGACTACTCTAAGGTAAATTACATACATATTAAATCAACACCAAAGAAGTGATTTTAGAATAAATACTTCATACTGGAAGAATTAGAAAATTCATATTTCATGAGACTCATACAATAACTTAAAAAAGTAGTTGAAATGTTTCTTTTATACAAGATAATGAGTTTCATTTTCTATATAGTTAGGTACCACAAAAAAAACCCTAGCCGTATAACGAAAATCGTTACATTAAAGGAAACAAGAGAACTCTGTTTATTTTAGAAATTTATATTCTTCTTTTAGAACCTAAATTCCTGATTCTTCATAGGGAAAAACACCTACTCCATCCAGTGCTTTACTTAAATAAGGTTCGTTATGTTAAAAAGTAAAAAAAAAATTCACATTTTTGGGGATGATCCTCCTTTCTACTTGCTGAAGTAATGCCAGTAGCTGCATTACTAGTAAGTACTTAAGTACTAAAGTATTCTTCTCTCTCTACCTCTCATCAGGTTGTATTTCATTATAAATTCTAGAGTAGTACCTGGCCAACCGTTGCAGCTTGCTTTTATTCTAGAAGTCTCATAGCTGGCTTCAGTAGTGATAGACATTGATCAAACAGAAATACAGGAGACAGCATTAAAAGAGGTGTTGCTTTTACTGTCAAAATCGGTAGAAAGCAAGCCTCTGCCTTCTTCATGAGTTTACTTATTTTTAATACATAAGGTTAATTTGATACTCTCCAAGTTCTCTTCAGTTTTAAGATCTCTTGTGAATATTTAGAAATCTGGGAGAGGATTAGAAAATTGTTTACTTATGGAGAAACAATATAAATACTGTGTGCCTTGGTGATTTTTAAAAAAGGACAATGGGCAGGACATAATACACAATGATAGCTATTATATCATTCATTGGTGTGAAAACTATTAGAAACACCTGGCTTCCCTCTGGATGGTCTATGCAGTTAGAGTCTGCAACTCCAGTTGTCCTTGGCAACAGCAAAATGCAAGACTAATTTGACAGCTTTGGAGCACCAACATTTTTAATTTTTAATTGTTTTGATGGGAAGTTTCTTCCTAACTGTGTTCTGGGATGGAGTTAATTGTTCTCAAATAACCCTGTCAAAGAGAAGTTAGATGCAATATTCCTACAGGCAGGGGAAGAAAATTAAAATTAGTCAAATAATAGATAATTGGGTTTTTTTAATGTTTACATTCAGTGGAATGAACACACATTTATGCTTCCATGTGTAACTGCATTTATTTTGTTTTCTTTGCTAATGCATTGGTGGTTCTTAAAGTTTAACAACAGCTCTGCCAATGTGTCAGTCTATACAGCAACTGTCTTATTTTGAGACAAAAGGCACATACTTTAGAAACTGTTAGAGGCAATTCAAATGAATGATGTGTCTGCAGGAAAAAAAAAAAAACAACCCAACAATTCAACCCATTTTTGAATTAGCAAAAAAAAGTTGAGAAAGATCAAAAATTGGAGGGGAGTGGTGGTGTGGTGGCATGGTGGCAGGAAGGGGAGAATTTTCAGAAGGAATGAAAGCAAGAAAATATGTGATTAGGGTGCATTTCTGAAAAGTTACAGTTGCTGTGGATAAATGTCAGGATTGTGTGTCGCAAAAAATGCACAGAGAAGACAAACCAGAAAATTCTGGTCCTCAGAGTGGCTGGCAATAGCAAGAGTTGTCTAAATGTCAATTCTGAATATAATTTTACCTTTTATTTCTCATGTGCAAATGTCTTTAAAACTAGTCCTGTGCTGACATGCAAAATAGATGAAGGGAGGGGGTTTACTTGTTTTTATTAAAGTAACTAAGAAAATACAAAGCGAGATTATACTGCTGCAGAGGTTTTATTAGGTGGTCTTCCATTTGTACAGTGCAGCACAAGCTTTTAGGTCTAAATAAAAATAACAGAATAATATATTGCAAAATTTATTTGTTGCACAACTGAACAACTGGCAACCCATGTGCAAATTGCTTTGTTTCTAATGATCAAAAATGCCTAAGGAACAGTAAAAATAATACACTTTTAAACTGATGTTGTATACTGCAGACACAGCATTGCCAAGCAGCAGCTCAGGGCTATTAATAAAAATTGTAGAATCATCATAGAATCAGAGAATAGTTAGAGTTGGAAAAGACCTTCAGATCATCTAGTTCCCACCTCCCTGCCTTGGGCACAGACACTTCACCGTAGACCATGTCAACCAAGGCTCTATACAACCTGGCCTTGAACACTGTCATGGATGGGGCATTTACCATATATTTTGGCAACCTACTCTAGAGCCTCACCACATTCATGGTAAAGAACTTCTTCTTATATCTAACCGTCATGGTTTAAGCCATAAATCACGCAGTTTCCTCACTCACTCCCCCTTCTTTCTCCCCCAGGCTCCTGGAGGGATGGGAAGGAGAATTGAAAGGATGCAACTCACACAGGTTGAGATAAGAACAGTTTAGTAACTAAGCTGTAACACAAATCACTGCTGCTACAATCAATAATAACAAAGACAAGGGAAATACAATGGAAGAGAATACAACTGCTCACGACCCGATACCAAACCCAATCCAGCAGCTAACCCGCCCTTCCAGCTCTCTGCCCTCCATTTTTTTACATCCTGGGCATGATGTGCTGTGGTATGGAATACCTCTTTGGTCAGTTTGGGTCAGGTGTCCTCTCTCTGCTTCCTCCTGGCTTCCCCTCCTCCCTGGTGGAGCATGAGGCTCAGAAAGTCCTTAGTCAGATTAAAACATTACTAAGCAGTAACCTAAGCATTGGTGTTATCAGACCTGTTCCCAGGCCAAAAATCAAAACCACAGCACTGCACCAACTACTAAGAAGGAGAAAAATAACTACTACTCCTGAACCCAGGACAGTATCCACTCCTTATTCCATACCATTCACATCATGCTCAGATCCCACGTTTTCAGTATTCCCTCACATGTATTATGTATACGTGCACACATGCACACGGAGGGAGAGAGATCATTTCTTAGTGCATGGACCAATTCCTATAGAGCTGCTGAGTCCATCCAGTCTATGATATCGGGCTCCATCTTTTATAACAGTCTTTCAGAGCAGGAGAGGCTTTGTGCAGTGTTAACACTCATGAATAACCTGGGCAATAATGTTCATTGCTAAATCCACCCCTCGATCATGAGTTCATCTGTGTGTTGCATCTCTGCCCTGATGGCCTGAAGTGTCATGGGCCCACCAGGCTCAAAATAATTCACCCTCCCCTTCACTAGTTTCTGCAGCTTGTCGCTGGAGACTCCGTAGAGCTGCCTTCCATCTCCGATGCTTCCAAAGCACTGGAGGAGCCCAGTGGACTTGATACTCACCCATACTGTCCCACACACCCTTCCACTCATGAATGTCCAGTCTCAGGGAAAATCTCTTGGTCATCCTACATCGTTGTCTACCCCCAGACATGGCCCACACCCCAGTCTGCTTAACTCTCGGGACCAGGCAAAATGGTCATGGGTAAAACACACTCTGTATGCATGCCAACATGGTGATCACCATCACAATCAGCAGGGAGGTCTCAAGGGTATCCAAAGGCCATTCAAAACCTTCAGAACTCTCAAATGATGCTGCTGTACTTTCACTGAGGCTGGTGTAGCTCCTGTGCTTGCTGTCTCTCTCACCACCAGCTTATCTTTGTCTGAGCCCAGATCTTCCTCCTCTGCCTTGCTGGGAAGTGCTGCTTGACCTCCTGCATCCTCTGGGGGCTCGGGCTCACGGGGCTCTGTGGCCGGCTGCCGGGATATGAACTTGGCTGCCATGGGGCTGTGCTCAGCGGCAGGGTTCAGCTCCTCTGCTGCCTCCTTGCTGGCCTCCTGGTCAGCCTCTGGGCTGCACTCCCAGGCGGTTTTGGCCACCGATGGCTCCAGGGGCCTCTCTACCTTGGCTCCCCATGGTCTGATGAAGACAGGCAAAGAGGAGGGCCAGGACGGTGAAGAGCAGCCAGACACTCAGGTAAAAGTCCACGGCCATGTCCATCCCCCTCTGCTTCTGGAGCCGACCTGTATTACAAGTCATTACCATAAAGTACAATGAAACAAGAACCTTAGCCCAAATCCCACATCTGTTAAACACTAAGGCAGCAAGTAGCAGTGGTAAGTAAGGTACAACAGGCTGAAACCATGAACTCAAGAGAATCAAGAGCAACAACTTCCAGAGACAATAAATCAGCATTATGATGAGTGGCTATTAATCCTGTCGTTATCTCAACCCCTCATGCCCCACGCTGGGCGCCAAAATGAACTGCCATGGTTAAAGCCATAAATCACGCAGTTTGCTCACTCAGTTCCCCCCTCTTTCTTCCCTCCTGCTCTCAGAGGGATGAGAAGGAGAATCGAAAGAATGCAACTCCCACAGGTTAAGAGAAGAACAGTTCAGTAGATAAGGTATAACACAAACCACTGCTGCTACCACCAATAGTAATAACTACAAGGGAAGAGAACACAGCTGCTCATGACCCGATACCAAGCCCAATCCAGCAGCTAACCCACCCTTCCAGGTCTCTGCCCTCCATTTTTTTACATCCTGGGCATGACATGCTGTGGCATGGAATACCTCTTTGGTCAGTTTGGGTCAGGTGTCCTGTCTCTGCTTCCTCCGGCTTCCCCTCCTCCCTGGCATAGCATGAGGCTCAGAAAGTCCTTAGTCAGACCAAAACATTACTAAGCAGTAACCGAAACATTGGTGTTATCAATGCTGTTCACAGGCTGAAAGTCAAACACACCGCGCTGCACCAGCTACTAAGAAGGAGAAAAATAACTGCTACTTCTGAACTCAGGACACTAACCTAAACTTCCCCTGTTTTAGTTTGGACCCATTTCCCCTATCGCTACAGTTGCTGATGACGTGTCCCTCTTCAGCATCCTTGTAGGTCTCCTTCAGATACTGGAAGGCTGCTATGAGGTCTCCATGCAGCCTTCTCTTCTCTGGGCTGAACAGCCCCAATTTTCTCAGCCTGTCTTCATACGGGAGGTGCTTCAGTCCCCTGATCATCCTTGTGGCCCTCCTCTGGACTTGCTCCAGCAGCTCCACGTCCTTCTTCAGTAGAGGACATCAGAACTGTGCACAGTACTTCAAATGGGGTTTCATGAGGGCAGAGTAGATGGGCAGGATCACCTTCTTTGACCTGCTTTAGATGCAGCCCAGGATAAGTTTGGCTTTCTAGTGTGTGAGCACACTGCCAGCTTGTGTTGAGGTTTTCTACCAACAGCACAAGTCCTTCTCCACAGGGCTTCTCTGAATCTCTTCTCCACCCAACCTGTAGCTGTGACTGGGATTGCTCTGACCCAGGCGTAGGACTTTGACTTGGCTTGGTTGAACTTCAGAAGGTTGGCATTGGCCATCTCTCAAGTGTGTCAAGGTCCCTCTGGAGGGCATCTCTTCCCTCTGGTGTATCAACTGAACCACACAGCTTGGCATCATTAGCAAACTTGCTGAGGGCGCACCCAATTCCACTGTCCATGTTGCTGACAAAGTTGTTGAAAAGATTCAGTTCCAACACCTACTTCTGAGGAGCACCACTTTTTACCCATCTCAAGCTGGACATTGAGTGGTTGATGGCAATCATCTGTGTATGGACATCCAGACTATTCTTTATTCACTGAGTGAGCCATGTAGGAGTTTTCAAACCTGGTGTCTACCGAGATACTTAGCAAGCATATAAATTTCTTATTCCACCTAGAAAAATTAAAATGTTTGTCGATTCCTAAACATGTTTTACCTGAGCACTAGACATGCTAACTTTGATTCAAATTCGATCATATCATAAAATTGTCAGCCATGTTGTTGGTATATCATTTTACTTGTACTCTGGTTGAAGCAGCTGGAGATTTCTGTGCTAGTTCTCAAAAGTGGTGTATCTCTTGGACAAACATCAATACTGCAATAATAGCACGCAATTAAATGCAAGTGGTACATGTTCAAAGTACTCTTCAGTGTTGGCTCTGCAACTGATTCCTTTGTTTTCTTGTGGTTTAGTCCTTTTTTTTTCCTCAAATTCACCCACAGAACTGTGCCAACAAAATATCTACGCTCTGATCACAGAATTACAGAATCATCTAGCTTGGAAAAGGCCTACAAGTCCAGCCTTCATCCCAGGACTGCCAAGTCCACTACTCGACCATGTCAATAAGGGCCTCATTTGCACATTTTTTGAACAATTCAAGGGCTGGCGATTCCACCACCTTCTTGGGAATCCTGTTCCAACACCTAACCATCTTTTTGGTGAAGAAATTTTTCCTTAGAGCCAATATAAACCTCCTCTGGCCCAGTTTATTCCTTGGGAAAAGAGATTGACCCTTACCTCACTACAACCTCCTTTCAGGCAGTTTTAGAGAGCAAAAAGTTCCCCCGAAGTTTCTCCAGGCCAAGCAACCACAGATCCCTCAACTTCTCATCATCAGACTTGTGCTCCAGACCCTTCACCATCTCTGTTGCCCTTCTCTGGATCTGCTCCAGCATCAAGATGTCTCTCCTGTAGTGAAGGGGCCAGAACTGAACACAGTATTTGCGTGTGGCCTCACCAGTGCCCAGTACAGGAGGAAAATCACTTCCCTGGTCCTGCTAGCTACTCTATTTCTGATACAAGCTGGGATGCTGTTGGCCTTCTTGGCTGCCTGGGCAGAAGCTGGCTCATGTTCAGCTGCCACCAATCAGTGCCCCCAGGTCCTTTTCCACTGAGCAGCTTTCCAACTACTCTTTCCCAAGCCTCTAGCGTTGCATGGGGTTTTTGTGGCCCATGCACAGGACCCAGAACTCTGCTTTGTTGAACCTCTTACCACTGGCCACACTTCACTGACCCAGCCTGTCCAGATCGCTCTGCAGAGTCTTTGTATTCTCCAGCAGATCAACACTCCCACCCAACTTGCTGCTGTCTGCAATATGTCATCTGATGATGTTGATTTCCTCAATAGATCATGTTGCTTTGATAAAATGCATTTCCTGGGATCAACAAGGTCCTGAACATCAACTCAGAGTCACTACATATAAAGATACTTTAAAATATAGCCAGATTTTGAAGTAGCTTTTTTCTAATTCAAGGTGGAATGAAGACTATGGGCGTTACACTCTGTATTACACCTTTGAGCTTAACTTCATTAGAAGAACAGAAAAAATTATCCCCAAACACGCACAACACACGGTTAGTAATGTAAGTGAAAACTTTTTAAAATTTTCTTCTGCAGTTTTATTTACTAAAGCATGGGATCTAACTAACTTTGCTTAATCTAGCAAAACTAGGCTAGTAAATATTTAAGATGGTTCTTTAATGTCTGCTATATATACCTCACTATTTTATATGAATTTAAAAATGCACTGCTTAAAGGAGAATCCAGGTGCTTTAATTCTTTTTGCTCTTTGAAACGTATGTTTTTTTCCTCTTTCCCAAGTTGTTTTTTATTGGAATTTTGAGATGCATTGAAAATTAGGCTGAAAAGGATACTAGACAGGAAAACAGGAAATCTCCCAATTCTTCCTACACTGGTGTATATCTTAGGTTGAAGAGTAGATGAAAAATCTAAACTTGTTGCATGATATAAATATTATATAAAGCCCAAAAGAAAAATTTCAGTATGACTTCACACTTGCATTGACTTCTTTCATATCCTAATGGTTAGTCTATATAATTTTCAAATTATTCTAGTCTGATAGTTAACTTCTGTTTGATGTGATATCATTGTAGGATTTTGTTTCTATTTTAGCACAAAATTTCATTTTTTTTTATCCTTTTTTTGTATTTTTTCCTTTTAAATCCTCAGGTCCCTTTCATTATTGATGGTCCTGTATTTTGGCAGTATACTTAAGTAATAAACACTTTCAAAAAATTAAATTTAGTTCAGTATATAAAATAACATAAAGTTACTGTGTATGTGCTAGTGCAGAAATATTTGAGGCAGAAATGCAATACAAATGCAAGATTAGGCAGTATAAAACTTTTCTATAGCATGTTGGCGATATTGTGAAGGAGGAAGATCTAGCTGTTAACTTCCCAGTAAACATGAAACACCAGTGAAGCAAGTAAATATGAACAACCAATGCAACAATAGAGTCAAGAGAGAGACTCTATAGATTTTGTGTGCAGCCCTATATGCATGATCCAAAGACACTTAAGGCATATATGCAGAAAGGTGTTAAGCCAAATAGGAAAATTGAAAAGCTTTTAAGAGAAAGCTTGTAAATGTTTGTTGGGTTTTTTTGGCCTGAGGTCATGCTATTAAGTCAGAAGCCTAGAGGCAACATTAATATTGTCTACAAAAACATGGGATACATGCTGAAATGTGGAAATTTCTGCTAGAAAAGAATTTGACACGAAGGAGGGATGTGAAATGTAATGAATACATGTTAATAATGGAAATTAAAAGTTCCTTTAGTCGCTAGACTCAGCTTATTCTGCAACAACCTTGGTATAGAAATATTAGGGACAAAACATAGTTCCACTTTTAAGCTGGGATTTCTTTGCTTTATGAAAATGAAGATGTAGTGCTCATTAGACTGGTTCTACTTGGCATTCTGGGAAGTTCTTTTTGCCCGGTGCTCCTATTCAGCAATAGCAACATGCTGTTTCACTATGGGCTGATTGCATTGGTTCAAAATAGTGCCCTTGAAACTAATCCTTTTTTTGATTTGGAATGATTTAGAGTCAGATTGAAATTTGAACTTGGATGTATCCGTAGTGATGTACCCTTGATGCTATCAAAGCAACACTGGTAAAAAAGAGTAATCCAAAAGTACGTTATAGTGATGATGCCACTAGCATGAAAATGATATAATACCATTCAGATTCACCACTATTATCTGGGTCACATTTCACAAAGGCTAGCATTTTAACACGTGGAAAAGCGAACAGCCCATCTGAAGTAAAGATGAGAAAAGTGCTTGTAATAAATATATCTGCATCTGAATTTTAAATTATTAATATTGAGAGCCACACCAGTAAAAATTTTATAATTAATTAATTATAACATATGAGTATGGTACAAGAAGATGTGTTAAAACACCTTAAAAGCTAAGGAATTCATGCAGAGCTTTGCTCTGTCCTTATGAGAGAGAAAGCTTTTAATCTTGTCATATATTGCTTGAAATTCTGAGCCACTAAAAACATCCACAGGCAGATACAGGAACAGAAATCGTTGTTTAAATTTTCCAGGAAAAGAGAAAGAAAATCAGCATAATCCTGTAAATCCACCAGCTTCCATTGTCACCCTTGCTTCCTCACAAATGAGCAGTATATATATCTAAAGGAATTAATAATTCAAGTAAGTTTGAGTGCAATTTCATCAAAGTATTCCTTAGAAATATGGGATTTCATGTGCCGTCATGCCCATCTGATTTGGGCATATAACAAAAAAATCAAATGCAAACATAAATGGCTAGCCCAACCATTTCAGACAATGGCTTGAGGAAAATGGTTTCTAGCTGAAATTTTTAAGGAAGATTTTTCGAGGCTGACAAGACTGAAGACCCCCATTGTAAGACATGCATTTAGTTCACAGAAAACATGCAGTAAAGTCTGATTACTGCCTATCTGAAGCACTAGTGTCACATTGTGCAGATGTTTCAAGAGCACATCTCTCCTCCCACTGCTGTCTCTACATAAAGGTGTAAGCAGAGCACAGCAGCATTCTCTTTTTGTAGGAAAAGCATTCTGTAGGAAAGGCTTTTAATGCCAGGTTGGTTGTGTTCATTTGTTTGTTTGTTTGTTTTTCTCCCAGCACAAGAGCATTTCCAATGCTTTTGTTTCCTTGATATGTTTATGACCTGTAGAAAACAACTTGTATGTATAGGCTCAGAACATACATGAAGATCATAAAATCATAGAATGGTTTGGGTTGGAAAGGACCTTAAAAATCATCTGGTTTCAATGCCCCTGCTATGGGCAGGGACATCTACTAGATCACCTTCCTCAAAGCCCTAACCAACCTGGCCCTGAACATTTGACAGGGCAGCCACAGCTTCTAGGAGCAACATCTGCCGTTACCTCAGCAGCCTCACAGTAAATCAAATACAAGCAGCACAGCTATTAATAAGAAAAAAAATATCAACAGACATGCAGATGATCATGTGCAGACAGAGTGCATTTTGGGGAGAGATGTTGTTATTATTATTTCTGAGCTATAATATGCTCAGAAAAAAACTACATGGTATTACAGGACAGCTATATTTCAGGGCTGGGAATGCCAACCCATATCTCATGTTTACAGAAATATATCCTATTATGTGCTTTCATATTTGTTCAATACTATTATTTGATAAGAAAATCATAAACACTCTAGCTCAAAAAAAAATTGTCAGATGCGTGCAGATTGCTTCCCTTACGTGTGTCCCATTGCATTGGGGAGTAATTTACAATTGTTCTAACTACATGTCACAATTAATCAGTGATACTGTAGAGCAAACGTTCTCTAGGAAAGGTAGCTTTCACTAGAAAGTAGTTTCAGTGTTCTTTTAAATATTCTGTGTTGGAGGGCCTACTGAAGTTATCTAAAAACCTTCTGTATTGTTAAATGTACCCTTGAGAGAGAATATCTTTTTTAATAAACATTTGTATTTTAAAGTGATCACTCTATTAGGATAATTTAGACTACAGAATGCTTTAGATTGCTGTGTATTTTTAATTAGGTATGCCTTAAATGGAGAAGAAGTTTTTTAGTAACAGAATGTTAAAGTAACAACCTGCTAATTAAAATATGTCATTTTTAAACATTAAGAATAAAGCACTTCATGAAATCCTATTGACAGTAACAAAGTCTGTCACATGCAGTCACGTAAGACTTAAATTTCAGTGTTTAATTTTCTCTAGAAATCAAATCAAGCAACAGTTATTGCTATGATTGAGGTCAGTCAGGTCAATAGCTAGTATCAAACGGATATTGGCTGATGTTTTTTGTCCCTACAAAACTTGTTTTGCAAGTCCCTACCAAATGTGGCATTCTTAGCCCTATAGAAAATTTGGTCCACTATCAGTTAGTTTAAGAGTTGTTTGATATTGGAGCTGTGGCAACCTTGCCATGCTTCTTTATCTACACTTACTGTAGGGAAAAAGAAACAAACCTGCAGGACTAGTGGACTAGATTTGCATCTTCAGAAGAGAAGTGCTCCCACGAATGTAAGTTTCTGGTGATCAGAAGTAATCTTTTCTGTTTTAACAATACAGATGGCTCAGAGTGCTGACAACTTAGAGTGACATTGCTTGAGCATAAAGTGCAAGAAGAAGAAAGAACATTCTGCACATTTAAATAGTTATTACACAGAAATAGCTACCAGAAAGGAAGCAACAACTTCAACTGTATTTTACTTTATTTTATTCTAGTTGCAAGTAAAGAGGAAAACTACGGCTGAACAACTCTGTTACAGTTGTCCAGGAGATCCATCAAGAAAAAGTCCTGTTGGGGTAGAACATAGTTTTAAGGGAGAATAATTCTAATTAACAATTTGATTTATAGAAATGTAAAATCATATTAGAAAGTGGGACCTTCCTTTGCACAGAACTTGACCTGTGTTTTTTGTAAGGTTTTCTCAATTTTTTCTTGCTGCCTCCCACGAAAATCCATCTCCTATAAACTGCATGTGTGCTCTTTTTTGTCTGTAAAATACTGCAAATGCAAGCAGTTGATATTTTGAGGACAATGGAAGAACAGGAGACAGATTTGGAATCACTGAAAGACAAAAAGATTGAATGTATGACTGCCTGCAATGGAACTAACAACAGAGATGCAAACAACTGATTTAAAATTGAAATAAAGGAACAGACTTTGAAGTTACAAGAAGGATTTTAGCAGATGTAGTGAAAATTCAGGAAAACAATTTCTCATTTCTATTATAGAAGAGTGGATGCATAAAAACTGCCTCTGGAAATGTGGAGTATTAAGTATTCTACTGTTTTAAAACTTTCAATCTTTCTATAATGAAAAATAAAAATAAAAACACTACCCAGAGAAAGAAAGGAACATGAGGAATTAAAAATTTCAGTGGGAGAAAATACGACAAAATTTTCTGACCCATTCATTACTGTTTAATGACCAGTAAAATGATTCCCTTGTATTTTCACTTGAAAGCAGATAATGTACTAACGAGAAGCAAAAAGAAGTTAGAAGATTAAACAAAACAACATTATACTTCAAGACAGTGAAAGTATAATTAACTGGAAGTTTGGAATATCTTTTTGGTCCTGGCTGCTGTGTTTTAGCATACTCTCCTGAAAAAGTAGAAAGTCATAGCCAGATTTAATCTTGCAAAGCCACATGCTTTTATTTTTGCTTTTGTTTTTACTTTACTGAAAAAATTGTACCCACTGATGAAGTGTGAATTCAATATCGTATTCAAGGTGTCTTTGTCAAAATGTTGATAATTCATAACTTTTTTTTTTGGTACATTTGTGTATCATATATATCTAGGCTAAATTTTGGTACGCAATCAAAATCAATCAGACTGCCAGTAGGACCAGAATGCGGGATGAACCTAAAGCTTTTATTAATGTGGCTATTTCGAACTTTAAATTGCAATTTTTGTAATTAAAGATACATGAGAAATAACTTTATGCATATACTTTTTAATGTGTTTATTATCAACTTTAAAATGAGATTATTTGCTGGCAGTGAAGTAAGTCTTTAGACAATAAGGACTAAAACTGTCACTGAAAGAAGTGTATCAAATTAATTATGAGACTCAAGGACAGCATAAGAACATCATATGCTATTCTTTTTATATATACATATATATACACACACACATATATATGTATATATATATAGTTTGTGTTTCAGCTGATAGTTTCCACTGAAGGTATTCTTTCAGGTTTATTAAGCATTCCGTTAATAATAACAGTAGATTGTATTAGTTCTCTTCAACAGGAAGCCAAATGTAAAATGTGTTCTGACACTTCAAAAAAAGCAATGTTAAGGAGGCCTTTTGTCTGATATATGTACACATATTTTATCTTCTGATTTATGTAAATTATTTTGAAGAATCTGAGTGTTGAGGATTGCCTTATCTTCCCAGAGCTAGAAATGAAACAGACAAGGGTAGTTTCTGGATGCCACCCCATTGCTGAAGACCACAGTTATGTGAAAGCGTGAGTCAGAAATGGAAAGCAGAGTTGGACGAGTCAACCCTCTTTTGCTACAGAAAACTGGTTAAACATGGTGCTGCTCCATTTTCTCCTCCATTCTATTGGATTACTGGGGAAAAAAATTGTTTCAGTTGTAATATAATGGTGTGACCATCAAAAAGAAGAAATGTCAAAAATACTAAATAAGTGTGGGAAAGCCCTCAAATGCACCAAGTGAAAAAGAAGAAAATTACTTGGGTTTCAAAAAATTTGGTCAGATTAATGAAGGTTATATATGAAAGACTCGGCAAACATGGAGGTCTGCATTTATAAACTAAAGGCAGTTTACAAGACTAGCGTATAGTCACAGGAAGATCTGTGTCATCTCCATAGTTTTTAGCTCATCAGAAATTATGTTCCTGGTACAGTAACAATGCCAATGATAAGCTCTAGTCTGATGGCCTTGTGAGAAAACTATTGTTCAGCTGATTCTGCCTGCTTGATTTTTAATTTGAGAAAAATGTAGTGTTTGCCATTAGAGTTGAAAGGTCGCTGCACCCTGGGTTAGCAAGAAAGGGGAGAAAAATAGAAGTATATAGTCCCCATGTAGTACTGGAGTCCAGTGAGAAGTGAAACTTTATTCCCAGGTTTGGAATTATAGATAACTAGTTGATTACAGCTGTTCTTAATTAGTAAAAATATTTATTAGTGTATTAGACAACATTCAATGTATGAAGTATTTTTCTCACTTTTAAAGCAGAAATCAAAAATGCTGTTTTCTAAGTCTGATAAAAGGATTGCATTGTACATATTTAAAAAAGGGCTGTAGCAGGACATAATCAATGTTCCCACAAACTGG
The DNA here is from genome assembly GCA_024733675.1 of Psilopsiagon aymara. NCBI lineage: Eukaryota > Metazoa > Chordata > Aves > Psittaciformes > Psittacidae > Psilopsiagon > Psilopsiagon aymara. Next base: position 11,940 of record JANRGW010043319.1, on the reverse strand, counting down.
CTGGACAGATGGGTGTGACTGCAGCGTCAATTTGTATGCAAATGAAAGATTGCTCTTTGTCAGTGTTTGCCTAATTTGTTATCAATGCCACCCTCATCTGAATGAAACTGCACATTAAATAAAATACCACATTTGAGCCTATCATTTTTGCTCTGTTAGTTACGTTCATGATTATTATATGTAATTTCAGAAAAAAAAAGGCAACAAGCCTTATAAAAGCATTTGAAAACTAAATGAAATTTGGCATAATGCTGTATAAATGCCAAAAAGAGATACTGAAGCTCTGAACTGGGAAACGTCACTGTGTTGTTTAGAGTCTCAAGACCTCTGGTGTCAGATGAATATCCAGAGTCCTCAAACCGGAACTGTGGGTCTTTTTTGTTTGCATTTTTTTTTCTTTTTTTTTTTTTACATTAATTTCTAGATCATGCTGTGGTTTTAGATAGAATCATAAGATGATGGAATGGTTGGAGTTAGAAGGGATGTTAAAGATTGTGTAGTTCCAATCCCCTACTACAAGCAGAGACACTTTCCACCAGACCAGCTTGCTCAAAGCCCCATCCAACACTGCCAGAGATGAAATAGCCATGACTTCTCTGAACAACCTGTGCCAGTATCTCACCACTCTCACAGTAAAGAGCTTCTTCCTAACATCTAATCTAAATCTGCACTCTTTCAGTTTAAATCCATGCCCCTTTGTCCTATCATTACTTGCTTTTAGAAAAAGTCCATCCTCAGATTTCTTGTAGGCCACCTTTAGGTACTGGAAGGTTGCTATAAAGTCTTCCTTGAGTCTTCTCTTTTCCAGGCTGAACAAGCCTAATGGCCTTCACCTGTTTTCACAGGAGAGGTGCTCAAGACCTCTGATCATCTTTGTGGCCCACCTCTGGATGCACACCTACACTCTTGTGTTGTGGGCCCCAGAGCTGAACACAGTATCAGGTGAGTCTCATGAGAGCAGAGTGGAGAGGCAGGATCCCCATTTTTGACCCACTTTTGTCATGCTCCTTTTAATGCAGCCAGCATATGGCTTTCTGTTTTACTGGGCTGCAAGAGCATGTTGCTGGGTCATGTTGAGTTTTTCATCAACCAATAACACCATGTCATTCTCCTTAGGGTTGCTATCCATCCATTCTCCTCTCAGCCTGTATTTGTGCTTGCGACTGACACAACCCAGGTGCAGGACCTTGCACTTGGCCTTTTTGGACTTCATGAGAATATATTTAGACAAGCTATAATTACATATTTGGTGAAAAGAAAGAAATAGCTCTTTCAGAAGTGTGATTTAGAACACCCCCCCACCCCCCCATACTGTATAGGTCTTTGAAAAAGCTTCCCTTCAAATCAAGAACATTTCACATCAGAACTTGTGGGAGGATTAATTGTTCTCCTTTAATTCTCTTCTTTCATGTTTGCTAATCTATCTACTTAAATATTAAAGGCTTGTTGAGAAGACAAAAGGTGATAAATATTATGTGAGAAAACTAGCTACATAATTCTCTCTACAGACATCTAACCAACTACAAAAGCTGAAGCAAAGAACTATGTCTGTGACTTATCTTTCACTTCAACATGAAATTCCATTTTTTTGAGGGGTAAGATTTTCATCTGGGTGATTAAACCAACATTGCTTAGGATTTTTAGCTTTCAGTGTGATTGGATTCTGTGTAATAGTACTGGTAGCTGGGACCTACCAAATAATCATTTCATTACCTCAACATGCAAGAAATTTTATATTGCCTTCTTGCACCTGTTCTCAGTTGTTGCAAAGTCCAGGAATGTACTTGCCAAAACCACAGTTTCTACAATGATAACGTATTCTGAAAGCAGGAAGCATGTATTTGCTTTCTACAAGAGACTGCAGTACTTACACATGCATTTTTTCTTTGAGAGGTTTGGATGAAATTCTTGATAAGTCTGTTCTCTTCTTTCAAGTTTATTTAATTCTAAATGAAAATTAATAGAAAACCAATTATTATTAAAGAAAAAATCAACTCCAGATCCATTCTGTTATATTTTACAGCTGCACTTACATTTTTAATCAAGAGTGGTCAAATTATATCATGTCAGTGAGTTTCTCACAGGCTTCCTTTCTGTTTTCCCCACTTGTTAGTTTATCACTGGTGACTTATTTTCTGTTTCAAAATGTTGAAAAGTGTCTTTACAAAAAAGAAGTTTCAGTACTGTACCTCAGGGATTTCACCCCTTCTTTACTGATGATAATGAGCTGTGTTGTGGAAAAGGGCTCATTATTTTCAGGAACAGTGTTTGATCGGAATATTGTATATACTTTTGCCATCAAGAAGTTGACCAATTCCAATTGAACAAATGTAGATTATCAGTTCCCAGTAAGGATACTTAATGGAGAAGTCCACACATAAATAAAAAAGCACATAAGAGGTTTTGTTTTTTTTGGTTTTTTTTTTTTTTTTTTAAGGTTGATTGAAAACAAAATGGATGCATAATTCAAACTTGCTACCCCTACTGCAATAGTAGAAAAAAATAAAACCTTTTCTTATCTTGTTTAAATGGAATTGTTAGTAGAGTAAAAAAGCCATCACTTGGAGCAGCATAATCTTCATGAGTAGTAATATTGGGCAAGCAGTTTTAGACACGTTATTGATAAACCATAGTAAATCTGAAAGCCATTTGGCAATATAAAACAACAAAGAAAATGAAAAATAGGAACATATGTTTGTAGACTCTAAAACTGAAATGTATTTTGAAATAACTGTTACTAAAATTTTAATGTACATGGACAAGTCATCTAAAACAAAACTGTGATCATGAATAAATAAAATATGCATAATCAGTTATGGGCTTTCTTACAATAGTTTGGGTTTGTTTCAAGATGCATGTGGGCCAGATGACACATAAAAAAAAAAAAAACCCCAATGATGAATATTTCTTGGCAGTATTAACCAAATTATATATATGGCTTATTATACGTGAAATTGGAATGCTGCTGCTCTTCAAAGGAAACATACAACCACAAGGAAACATGTATTTTGAGATTCATCTAAAGAAAATTCACATCTAAGTGGAAAGTGTGTCTATTTTAATCTGCAGCCATGCAGCCTGCAAAACCACTGTGGCATCATATCTGTATTTTTTGACATTTAGAAATCTTATGCTTCTAGGGAAAAATGGTTTACTCTTTTTTTTTTTCTCCCACTTGCCATGTATCTTTATCCCAAAATCTAGATTTGAAATCCAACAAAGGTGTATTGTTTAGTTTCTTTCAAGGCAAGTGTCTGTCCTGATCATACTCTTTATTTCAGCTTGCCTGAGAGCCTTTGTGATTGGCAATCCATATCAAAGATGACAAACAAGTTTGAACCAAAACCTTACATTTGAAACCTTTGGCCACCCTTAGTGGTAAGAGGAGTGCAAACTCCTCTAAACCTGTTTAAAATATCTTTATTTATTTGTTCTGTTTTGGGAACCCACCAGCAGCACAAACTGAGAATCCGTGTTAATAAATGAATTGAAAAAATTGTAAAGATGTGCTCTTTAGAATATGGAAAATAAGGGCAGTTTTAGATGCTATTACATTATCACTACCTTGAAATACATTCATATGCACATTGAACAGGTTTATCCATTCAGAATGAAAATACTCAGTCAAATTTATAAATAACTTAGATTACACATCTAAACCCTAAGAAAGTTGTTCCACTACGTTAGAATTGCTTTCATGGTTGACCAGTATTTATTGACAGTGTTTTCAAGCTTACCTAGGACTGTCTGAACAAAATGTTGATCAGTCTGAAGTGACAGTGAGTTCCTCAGTGCAGTAGCTGCTTTGGTGGCTTGCGAACATTGTGTTATTTTTATATTCCATCTTAAAGTAAAAATATTTACATTGCAAAAACACAAAACCATATTCAAAGGGTGCTATTTTTTGGGGCTTGTTCTTTTTTATGGGGAACTGAACATTTTCTTCTACTCAGCTATGAGGAGTCCTAAACCTGCTTTTGTGTTGCCGCAGAAGGTCAAGCAAGAGAGAGTATGGAAGCTGCTATGATCTTTGACTCCATCATCCATGTTAGTGGATGGGCGTTGCTGGGAGTATGTGTATGAACATAATCCTAAAGGACATAGCCCTTCACAAAGTTCTCCAATGTGGGTCCTTCTCACATGTTTCAGTTCTTGAAAAATGCTCTGTCATGGGTCTTTTTCCACAGGCTGTAGTCCTCCAAGAATGTGCTGCTCCAGCACGGATTCCCTGCAGGAACCAGCTCCCACCAGAAAACTTACTCTTGCATGGGCTTTCCTTCATAGGCTAAAATTCCTGCCAAGAACCTACTCAAATGTGGGCTCTCCATGGGCCTCAGCTTCCTTAAGGACATGTCCACCTGCTTCAGTGTGGGGTCCTCCACAGGCTGCAGCTTGGTATCTGCTCCACCATGGACCTCCATAGATTGCAGAGGCACAGCTTGCCTCACCATTGTCCCTACCATAGGCTGCAGGTGTATCCCTGCTCTGGCACCTGGAACACATCCTGCCCTCATTCCACATTGACTTTGGTGTCTGTGGGGCTGTTTCTGTCATATTTTTGGTCACTTTTTTCTCTCACAACTGCTACAAAGTGTTTGGAACCTTTCTTTAAGATCTTATGGCAGAAGTGACACAGAGTTGCTGATAGGCTCAAATTTGCCCAGCCGTGGGTCTATTTCGAGGTCATCTGGAAATGGCTTTGTCCAGCCTAGGGGCTGCTCCTTGTATCTTCTCACAGTGGCCACCAATATAGCATGCCTGCTATCAAAACCTTGCCATGTAACTCAATACTTGCAGACACACATATGCTAGTGATAGTGCAAAGATAGGTTAGGCTCACTACTTTCTCTAACTTCTTTTGAATTTTGAATGTAAAGCTCAGAATACTGAAGCTGGCTTAAAGCTGGCGCTGGACCATCAATTCAGATGTAAGAAATATGAGTATTGAACAATGCTGTGCTTCTTGTCACTTACTGTTTCAACATGTCTAGCCACTAATTCATAGTAGCATTCGCCTAACTTCATATCTGAGAAATATGGCACTGAATTAAAAATGGGGATTTCAGGAGAGATTCTGTACTTCAGCCTTTTTTCCCAGCTGCCATTCAGTTATATGAACATAAGTTTCAGAGTTACTTTAAAGAAAACAGTCTAATCTTGTTTTTAACTGAAAATCAACTGAAGTTGTAAGGCACCTCTTGACATCTTAAAAACTCCCTTCTCAAGAGGTGACAGCTAAAAGAGCTGGCTAAGGACTATGTCCAGACAGGCTTTGAATATCACCAGGGATGGAAAGTTCACAATCTTTCCTGGCAAACTGTGTCAGTGTTTGACTACGCTCAATAAATGTTTTTTTTTTTTTTCAGATGGAATGTCATGGGTTTCTAATATGTGCCCATTGCCTCTTGTCTTTATCATGTATCATACCCTACAATTAACACCTGAAAACTTAAATAATGAAACAAACAACTTTAATTTAGGAGTTATTGTCAGATACATAAAGACGTTTTTAGTCACAAAACGGTACTGTCTCTCAATTTGATAAAAGTTCTTTCATGTAATAATTTTAGATACAACACCACAGAAAAATGCAAGGATATCTGCAAAATTAATCCAGATTCTTGCTGTTTTATCTTCATCCCTTTAAGTCTGAGGGAGATGTTTTTCCTCCCAAAGTTCAGAGTCAGCTATAAACAGAGGAAGAGGGCATATTAAGAATGCTTACCTTGGCCTATGCCCAAAGAGACTGTTATGGCTAGATTATAGTCCTATTAAGCAAACTGCCTGTAAAATCACTTGACTGGGCTAATATATCTAATTTCAAGGTCTGAGAATGTCTAAACTAATTTCTAAATATTGTAAAAGTTAATTAACTTTATAGGCTGAGTTGTATGTCTGTTACAATGAATAGAGATAGACTACTGTTTGGATACAAAATAATATAAGGAATATTGTTGAAAGGTAGACTGTAAATTGGCTTGATGAGATCCTGAGAAAATATGATATCATATTAGTTCCTTAATAGATATTTCAGTAATTGCAGAAGAAAATACTGAGGCAGAAAGGTACTCATCTTGTAAGTTGCTTTTTTCCTTTTACTCACCATTAATTTGTTACAGATGGTTTATAAAAATGTGAGAAATTCTCATATAGGCTAAATGGACTCTGAGATGAATCATAATTATTATATGTTACACTGCTAATAAAAATTTCCACTTTCAGTGCTCAAAATACTCTGGAATAATTAACAAAAGAAAACCTCATAACAATACTGTCATTATTACTGCCTTGTACAGAAAACTCCAGCAGAAAGAGGTTAAATGACCTGCCAACTCATCCTGTTTACTAAAGAATTTGTAAGAGGCAGCTATTCAGCAGACCAGTTTCCAGCACATCTGATTGTTATTCATCTCTACATATGCATTGATATTCCGAAGAACTTGCACAGTCTGCCCTGAGCAAAGCAAAGCCAGTCAAAGACAGCTAAACTAGTGAAAAATGAACTAGCTTTAGTACTAACAACAATATAACTGGATTGTCTGCCTGCTTCTGGGAAGCCCAGCAGTTGTCTGTGTCATGTTGCACTGCGCTGAATGTGTTGAATGGGATTATCCTCTTGCTGTGTGCTGGCTGCCACTGTCTCCGCATGTGCCACAGGTAATGAAAGAAAAAAATGTACAAGTTAGGTTGGATTTACCTGGAGAAGGAAGTCATAGACAAAATTTTTAGGAGTTGAAGGATTTTAGCAGTGAATTTAAAAGATTAATTTATTGATATTGGGTTAAGGGCCCTGAGTGAGAACTGCATAACAGCCTCAATGGTTTTATCTAGAAAGAAAGGGTAATAATCATACATATCATATATCTGCTATAATAACAAACACAAAACAATATTTCTATGAATCACACCAAATAGGGTGGATGTAGATTTGTCCTATATGTGCTAACTACCCAATGTTCTTGAAAGAGAAAAGCATCTATGTCACAATACTCAGTAAATGCAGTATCATTCATCACATTAAATGAATGAAAGAAGCCTTCAAGGACTAGATGCAGAGCACATTAATTGATTGTATTATTTTATTTTTATTACTGAGACCTTTAATTTCAAGTGGTTTTCTGCACACTAATGTATTTCCTCATGTTGCTATAAATTTTTATGTGTGAATTACTTTGTCTGAAGAGCTCAAAATCAGTTGTCATTTCTACATTTCTGATAAGTAATATGTTTTACTCTGCCTCTTAAACCACACTTGGAAGAGGTTCTCCAGAGGTTCTAGGCATCATTAAAGACAAAAATAGGCTTTTTCTCTCTTTCATTGCAATACTCTATTTAGTGACTTAATACAGTAATAGGTGTGTCCTGTTTTCTGGTTGATTTTCACCTCCTCCATATTGTTCCTAATTATGGAAGTAGAGATGACGAGATTATTTATAGTTCCAAATGAAAAATATTTCAGATTTTATTCTGTCCTAATATTATCTGAAAAAAAATAAATATCAGCTAGTTAACATAATTAACTAGAAGGTACATACTTTGTCAAAAGCCTTATTTCAGAATCTAAGCATTTGATGTGATTTGTCATATAGAGTTCAATTAACTTACAGGAGTAAGTTTCAAAGCTGCATATTTTTTAAGCTGTTCTTACAGTTCTGTTGGTAATTTGGGAAAAAGAAAGATAGAGCTTTTGAACCTAACAGTAGAAGAAAGCCCCCATAAACTGTAAGGACAACTACAAGCCATTTTAATATGACTGCAAGTTAAGAGTTCTTTAAAGCCAAATTCTAAAGCAGTACTACTTTTGTCATTTTAGGCTGCGCAGAGGAACAGTCTGTCCAGCCTGTCCACCAGTACGCAGGGATTTTATATATGTATATAAATATATATATATAAAATATACGTAATATACCATATTATATATAATATAGATTCATATATTTATTATAGTCTATATTATATACTTATTAAATACAATATATGATATAATGTAATATGATGTAACATGATATAATGTAATATAATAGAATAAATATAATATAATGTAATATACTATACTATACTATACTATACTATAATATAATATAATATAATATATATAATATATGATATATAATATATATAATGTAATGTAATATAATGTAATGTAATGTAATGTAATGTAATATGATATAATTAATATAATATAATATGATATCATAAATATGATATAATATAAATTACGTAAGCCCCTTTTCCTGGATATCTTAACCACATTGTCCTGATTTTACCAAATAACCCATGTGCATGTTGTTACAATGAGTGCTGATATAGCAAAATATACGCAAAATCTGACTTCTAATTTCTTTCATGGCATTTACTTTTTACAGTGGTCATTGGCATCACCTAATTTTTCAATATGTTTCTTTCCATTAATAAATCATCTTGTCATACTTTCTTCTTAAATAACAATTATTAGTATGAGATAAAGCATGCAATGGGTTTTTAAAACCAAGCTCTCCTTCCTCCCCCCTGAAATGGAAAATTCATTAGAAGCAATTATAATTTTAGAGTATGCCCACACTGATACTGAAGAAGGTAGATAATTTGATTAAAGAAAGATCTTCTAGTTAAGCAAAAGTTAAGCACATCTTATATGCTGGTAATGGAGATTGAATTTGCAAGCTTATATGACTCTCCAAGAGGAAAACATTAGGATTTGATTAATGGTCCATGTTCTTTGTTTCAAGAGCAAAACTGCCTTGTAATGTGGTAAAGATACAGTACAGTCAGCTTTTCAGAGGAGATTGTGGGTTTTATTTCTTTTAGAGTGGAGCTGACAAGCTTCTGAAGGAATAACATTAGACATTTGCTGACTACAAAATGAGGCATACTAATGCAGGTTAGTTTAAAGTTTGGAAGATAAAACCCAAAAAATAGACAAATGCTTTGCCCTTGCAACATCCACTAATTTAACCCTCAACACTGTTGAGGTGCTGCAGCACTGTAGCAAACATTGTGATATTGTTACTGACAGCAGTTCAAGGTAAAAATGCACTTTTCATCAGCATCTTCCTTATTTGATTGGTTTAGGCCCTAAGTTGCATATCTGAAAGAAGAAGGTATAAGGAAAGGATTTATGTATAAATCTACACTGATATCTCAGGAATCAATGTTTTCATTACCTGGTAAATCAGAGCTGTAACAGGAGCTTAGAGTTGAGTGCTCACTCCTGATTATCAAACTGGTGTTATTCAGTGTATAAGAAAACAAATTTCTTGAGCTCAAAGACTATTAGGATAGTAAATGTGTTATTTCAAGTATGTTCATAATTCCTTTTTTTGGTGTTTGATTTATTCATGCAAGTGAAAGAAGTAGAAATGGTGATATTTTAGGACATCAGAAGATGAAAGGATGGTGCTTTATTGATAGAGTCATGCACTTCTTTTTATTTAATTTCTTCCATTTTAGTTCTTTCTATTTCATGCACTTTCTTCTTTGAAGATGTGCCTCAGTTTGATGGAGTGCTCCCTGTGTGCCTTTGTAAAGTAAATGAAAGCTTTGTTGTGTTATACTAATCTATTCTACTTTCTGAGATTATTTTAATTTTCTTTTTTTTATTTTTTTTTCCCAGCAGCAGCTCAGTGCAATGAGTATGCAGCAAGGCAGTAGACTATAGAGACATATGTCACAATATGTATTCATTCACACCAAACGTTATGGAAGGAAGGGCACTGCATCATAACTCCCAGTAACAGTCTGTAGCTGTCACTTCTCTCAGTGCCTGAAGTAGCTGTCAAACTCCAGTGCTCTACAGCAGATGAACAGCTGGCTTGTCTCTTCCATTATGGCTCTTCTGAGGAATAGGATTTAATCCCTCTCACTATTCACATGCAAAAAAAAAACCCAGTTTAGTTCTGCAACTAAGATGAGAAAAGGAAATTGCTTGTGTAGTTGGACAGCCTTGAGGGTTGCAGTAAAATTAGTTTGCAATTTGCAATAACCTCAAGGGAATATATGCCATCAAAGATTGCTGATGTGCAATACACTTTAATTGGAACCCTCCAGCTTTCAGGACACTTTCTTAATCATAGGTGTTAGGAGCAAGTGGCATAGAACAGAACAGGTTATGGCCCAAAATATCATAAAGTGATCTGGCAGTCTTCCTATCTACCATCTACAGTTGAGTCATTATGATTGCAATGATTCACATCATTTCTACCCTGGTCTGATAATCTTATGATCACAATGTGTTGTGGAGGTAGTTCTTGGGATTCTTCTGGAACAAAATATCATCAAATGCTGTACTTCATAGCTGAGTTTTGTTCTGTGTACAGAGGCTCACAGTTTGCTTGCAAACAAAAGTGTGTATCCTGGTATTTGCTGAAGTTGTGATACCTAATCATACATACCCCATGTTTAAAATATTTGCGATGTCATGAAGTGGTACAAGTTTGACAGCTCTTAAAAAGTATGGGTCAGGATAAAGAAAATACTGAAAGTTCAAAAAAGGGACAAGTTAAAAATTGTTCTCTGAGTGTTCCTTTTTAGACTTCTGAATTATCAGCCTCAAGTCGCACTTTTAAACTTCCATCTACTTCCTAAGGGTGCAAGATACTATCATAAATATATTTTTACAGAATATATTCTTAATATATTCTGGAGTTGTAGTGCTATGAAAAGCTACAGATATTTCAAAACTTCTGGAGGAGATTGTGTGAATTTCCCGGAGCCAATTGTATTTTCTGTCCAACTGAGACAGAAATGACCTTCCAATATATGAAAAAGACATCTAAAGCAGTAAAAAAGAAAAGTAAATCAGATTTCGTTAGAGTTCAACAGGTTTCTAAAAAACTGAATGCCAGTGTTATAGAATACAAGTGAAATATCCCTTTAGTTAGAGGTCCAACTTTAAGTGTTAGCTGAAATGCTTGTTTTTATGTCTAAAGTAGAGGTAAAGTATGCCATGCTTTGAACTGATCTGTGCTAGTTCATAGGACCTAGCTAATGTAAAAGCCATGGTTTGGGTCCATGAACTTGGAGTGAAACAAAGTCCCGTCTTTCAAAGTAATATTATTCTCAAGGTATATTTTCCTGAAATCTGCCCGCTTACCATGTCTTATGTTGTAGGTGTTAAAATGAGCATATTGTATATCACAGAGGACTACATAAAACACAAGGCTAAGATGTTCTGTTTGTTTCTACTTTTTATATAGCAACCTATAGAAACACAAATTAAATTTTTAGAGAGATATCCCCAAACAATTCTCTCATCCTTTCTCTGTAAGAATTATTACTAGTAAAGGGCAAGTGAGAAAGTAAACTGTTGGAGAAACAGGTTGTCTTGATGTACATCGTAACAAAGTTCATGCAAGCAGAAACAGCCAGTGTCAATGTCAATCTAGTTTTGGTAGGATATTATCATGTCAGAAGTCATCCTGTATCACTGGTTGAGACCAGAGCTGGGACAGGTAACAGTGCTTCTGAAAATCTTAGGTTATGTCCTGAACTCTTATTGGCTAAAATGTTATTTCTGCATGAAAGAAATTTGAAGGACGTAACCCCCAGAGCACTATGGCTGATGCTTAGATTGATTTTGGCAGAGGACATGGTGCAGTCTTTGGATCAAAATAGATTAGATAAATCCAGTTCAAGAGCAAATATTGCCAGTGAAAGACAAATGTGCCTCATGATGTTTGTGTTTCTCAAAGAGACAATATTTTGCTTAATTATTAAGCAGAAGAGAGATTTAAACTGTTGTTTAAATCTCTCTTCTGTTGTCCTTGCCCCTGAATGTCAGCCTCCTGAGGTCTTTAATTGACATTTTGGGGTTTGAAAATGAATACTGCTAAAAAAAGTGTCGTGGTTTAAGCCATAAATCAGCCATGCAGTTTGTTCACTCACCTCCCTTTTTTTTCTTCCCTCTGCTCCTGGAGGGATGGGAAGGAGAATCGAAAGAATGCA
>JANRGW010043313.1:12529-24009 GCA_024733675.1 Psilopsiagon aymara | reverse complement strand
CTCACAAAGTCCTTGGCCAGACCAAACATCACTAAGCCATAACTAAAAACATTGGTGTTATCAGTGCTGTTCCCAGGTCGAAAGTCAAAAACACACAGCACTGCACCAGCTACCAAGAAGGAGAAAAATGACTGCTACTGCTGAACCCATGACAATGATCTTTTGGTCAACAATTTCAGACAACACACCAAGCTGAACATGTAACATGCCACACCAACATGTAACACTGCATCTTTCAGCAAAATGCATGAAGAAACTACAACTGGGTCATAGCCAGGTAGATTTTTAAATACTACAGAGGCTCAGAGGAGAAATCTCCATCACTGTGAATCTAATTTCCCATTTAGTCTATGTGAAAAGTTAAGAATTACGGAACCCGCAAATTCATCTTTAAAAGCTGAAACATATAACCAGAAACTCTGAGAGAGAAAGGAACAGATACTAAAACAGGGCCACAAAAATTTGTCAAGTGACACCAGTCATTGGGAATAGTTATAAAGTCTCAGTGTTTGACTATTTTCCTAAGAGTTTTCATAAAGCAGTTATTTTCAATGGATAGGTCTCCAATTTTCTCACCAGCTAAAAATAGAAGTTCATCACAGTTATAAAAGATTGATGCACCCCAAAAGCTTCCCAAGCATACACTCAAATGAGTTAAGTCATTATTGCTTAGTGACATACCTGTAAACCTACATGAAAATCACATCATACATAACGATTTAGAAAAAAGTAGTAATGCATTAATGTAGCAGATGTATTTCTGAATGGATGCATTTCTGAACACCACATGATATGCTGGAGTGTCAAATTGTTCAAGGGCAGTGCTATTACCAGTACTTCATGAGGCAAAGTATCTAGGACTGCTCAAAACACATTTCTGTGTCTCAAAAAATGTAGTAAAAGAAATGATTTACATGTTGAATGCCCTAATTGTCTAACAGAATCAATCTATGGACAGTAATTTCCATCCAAAAATCACATAAGATACTATTATTCACTATTTGTGTTTCAGTTTCTACCCAGGGTGAAGAAAACCTGAATTTGAATTGCGTAATTCTGCTGAAAGATTTTTCCAAATTAACTCTGATAATAATTCATTTTCCACATAAATTTAGTCCTTCCTGATTGGATCTTTATTATTGATAAAGGAATTAAGCAGCGCAATAATATTATACATCAAGTTTCATCAAAATGCCTACTGAGCATATCTTGGGATCCTGTGACTCTTATTAATATTAAAAAAGTCTTCATAAAAGGAGAACAGAGAATACTCATCCTGCAATTACTATGATTTTAGAATATTATCATGAATGTGTCACATTTGCTTTACAAGCGTCAGAACTGGCATCAACTGAAGTTTTTAGAAATATGATGCTATTAGCAGCTACACCACATGTTCTTGAAGGAGGTAAGATCAATGAGAGAACGCTTCAAAAGCTGCGTACAACTGATGTACTACTGATGGAACAGCAGAAGATTTTGGTCACGTCTCAAGAAAGGAAGGCAGCAGTCGGATATAAATGTTTCCACAGGATTATTCTTCAGAGAAAACAGACCACAGGTGGATGAAGAAAGCAGCTAACAGTTTTTACAAGTTTGCGGATCAGTCTGGGAGCACAGGCTTTTATTTAACAAAAAGAAGTGGCTTTCTAACCATGCAACTAGGTCATAGAGGTTTGTAAATCAGATCTCGCCAAGTATGTTACTAAATTATTCAGTAAGAACATAGCCACACAGTAAACTCTTGAGTTGATGCAGAACACACATAATCTGGGTGCCAGAAAGTCCTGTACCATTCCTTTCAATGTCTGTTTCTCATTACTGTAGTTGCTCTCTGCATATTCATTGGCTTGAAAACTGTTTTAATAATAAATGATCAACAGACCTTTTCTAGTCTTGCTATCCATTTCTTATTTACCAGCAGTGAAGACTAAGCCACATGGAGCTCAGTGGTATTCAGTGGAAGTGCAAGAGCGTTTTTTCTCAGCTGTGATTGAACACTGAGTAGGTTGCCTAGAGAAGCTGTGAATATGCCATTCCTGGTGATATTAAACACCCATTTTGACACTGCCCTAAACAACCTGCCCTATTTGATCCTGCTTTGAGCAGGAGGGTGGACTAGATGACCTCTGAAGGTCTCGTCCAACCCAAACTATTGTATGGTTCTATGATCTCCAGAAGTGCCTACCGACCTCAACCAGTCTGTAAAGTTGTAATTCTATAAAAAAGATTGTATTAGTTGACATTTTGTAACTCACTCTGGTCCAATGCCTTTGACTGCAAATCTAAGAGATTCCTGTGATGACAAACTGTATAGATACACACCCTCTCAAACATCCCTTTTCAGCGAGCAGCATACTCCTCCCTTGCATCAAACTGGGCCTTCATGTAGCAAAGCAGCGTTCCAAACTGCCGCATCTGTGCCTGTTGTAAAAGGTGCCAGAGGGTCATAGGCATACTGGGCACTCTCTGCAGGAGCTCTGTGTGTGGGACAGCTGGCAGGAGGGCAGCCTAAGCTAGGACACAGTAGTGACCTCTTTGCAACATGTGGTTTGTTAAGAGGTTAGTCAGATTTTCAGTGAGGAAAAGATTAATGGCAGATCACTGTGGCTAAACAGCTGCCTCCCTTGGTCACAAAATGGATAAATTAGGGACTTTCAGAAACAGTGAAGTTAAGAAAATGAAGTTAATGTAAAGATACAGTGCTAGTATCTGCTAGCCCTGACTTAAGGCTGGAAAAACATAAGTTTTGATTTAGAGAAACAAGGGAGAAATTTCCAAGGTCAGCCCTCTTTCTAAAATTATACAAGGAGTTCTACCAGTAGAGACAGTCAAGGCTTCAACGCTTCTGAAATTCAAGGGGAAGAGTCAGGCTTTTTGTTGCATTATGGAGGGAGTATTAGATTTGAGTGGTTATACAAGAGACCAGTGATAAACCAACATTAACTACTCTTGCAAAGATGTAACATTGGAAAGTCTTTTTTTCTCCTCCTCTCCCATCCCCTTTTTATTAAAGTATTTTTAATCCTATAGCTCTCAGCCCAATACAATTCACTATTACTCCCTCGGCTCTATGAAAACAGTAATTTCCTTAAAACCAGGTATTGGAAGACTATATTTATAAGCTAAAACAAATAATTCTTAGACTGTTGGAAAAGTTGCCCTAATCTGTTTCTTTTCAGCCAATTGGTCTAATCATACCAAAAGAACCGTTAACATTTGTGGAGCATTGCTCATATAGCTTTAACAAAAATAAATAAAATCCTGAAGTAAAGTGAACTGAAATAAAGTAATACTTAAAATTCAATTTTTAAATTAGGAAGCAAGAAGTTGGAATTGTTCTAACAGGCTTCAGTGATATGTAAAGACACAAAACAAAAAAAAAAAACCTCTAAAAAAGGAAAGCAAAGGTTCAGTTCTGACAATGCTTATGCACATGAATAATTAAAGGACTCTAGAGTAAAATTATGCATGATTTGGGCTTCATGCAGAAGTGTCAGGATGAAAAAAAATAATCAAGTTACCATCTCATTGAAATTTACAGTTGTTGTGGTTTAAGCCCAGCCAGTCACTCAGAACCATGCAGACACTCGCGCACTCCCCCTTCTTTTTCCCCCCATCTCCCAGAGGGATGGGGAGGAGAATCAAAAGAATGCAACTCCCACGGGTTGAGATAAGAACAGGACAGTAACTAAGGTATAACACAAACCACTGCTGCTAACACCAATAATAATAATGATAAGGGAAAGTACAAGGGAAGAGAATACAACCGCTCACCACCCACCAACTGATACCCAGCCTGACTCAAGCAGCGATCTGTGCCTACCAGGTTTATATACTTTCCCTCAGCTTCTATACTGGGCATGACATGCTGTGGTATGGAATGCCCCTTTGGCTAGTTTGGGACAGATGTCCTGTCTCTGCTTCCTCCTGGCTTCCTGTGCCACTCCTCAGTTGCAGAGCATGAAACTAAAAGTCCTTGATTGGACTAAACATTACTTAGCAACAACTAAAAACATCAGTAGTATCAGCACTGTTCTCAGGCTAAAATTGAAAACATAGCACTACACCAGCTACTAAGAAGCAGAAAAATGACTGCTACAGCTGAATCCAGGACCCAGTTTTATATTGTCTATTTAAGCTTCCCAAAATTCCTGTTGATTGCAAGGAGGAGTTTGGAGATGATGATCAGTACATGACCATGTCATTCAAACCCTGTGGTTTGGGTACAGAATACACTACACATTTGTGAGATTATCTGCATCCTATAAAGCCTTACCTTGTATTTATGTACAATGAAACCCAAGATTTTTCTCATTTCTAAAAGATTGTATTTTTTCCATAACTCTCACTTCAGAATTCTCACCTGCTAATGCATTCCTTGAAATTATGCTTAGATTAAAAACATCTCTAAAGGAAACAGAATGAGACATTTCAATAGATCCACATTTTTTTGTAACAGTGCCTACAAAATGCATGCAAAAGATCAAGCTGTTGAACGCAAGCAAGCAACTGTCTGTGAAGGTCCCCAAATGTGAGCTCTTCTTATGGAAGAAGTAACACAGACATCAAAGAAACACAGCTATTCCTTAACCTTGAACTAAAATATTGCTATCCTACCAAAAATGTGCAGATACAAATCATCATTCCACTCTCTTTTCCTCTTTCAGGTGGCTTAGTTTTACAGAAACTTTCTCTTCCATATACAATGTAATATGACTTTGGAGAGAGAGGGATTTGGGATTTTTTTCAGTGTAGACCATGCAGATTCAAGCATTTTGCTGAGTTAAGGAGATTTACTACATCACCCTGTGTTGCCTATTTTAATCTTAGTCGTGAGTTAAATTCACATTGCTGAAGCTTTTTTCTAAGGGTTTCCAACATATAAGCTGAACTACAGTACCTGTAAATATGGTTGTGCCTGTTCAGCAGATGGATAGTGATGGATTGAGCTTCAGTGACTTGTCTGTGGATGTGAATTCTTAAAGACACTGATCTGCAATACTCAGAAGCTGGGTGACAGAACACATTGGTAGAATATTTCAGTGCAGTGCTCGTGAAACTAGAAGTTGATCTAGCACCCCGTGTGTCTGTAGGCCAACAGTTCTATGCCTTTTCATATCCCTCCATTTTAATAAGTGGAAACGTGCTCCTCTACTAATCTGTTTTCATCAACCTTTCAAGGTCTGAGATGTCCTGAGAGGCAGATTTTTTTAGCAATGTACTTTAGCATGTTATAAAAACAATGACAAAGTATACTAATGACATGACTGAAGGAAAAGAAGAAACAAATGAGTTTCACTGATGGCTCAGGAACGTCACTGGCAGGAAAAAGTACACTCTGCATTGCTTTCCATGGCTCAGTATATGTGCTTCAATTCAGTATTTTAAAGAGCAGAGTTTAGCCAATTTAGAATGTAAATTCAGACTCCATGTTTATAAAATTATTATCCTCATGAGCACCCCCTGGATTACATTGGTTTTGCTTTCTCTTCTGAACAGTAAACTTTGACACAAAGAGCTAGTAGATCAATAAGAAACTTGTTTTGTGGTCTCCATGTGCATCAATTCACAAACCATTCATCTCCTTGTAAACACAGAAATAAAACAATTATCACTTAATAATGCACCATTACATCATCAGTAGCTAACCAGAATGCTGAGGAATTGCCATCTTCTTGCCCCTGTACATCATCTGTTTATTGTAGAACATTCAATTTCAAAATAAACCAATATATATTTCTTTCCATGGCCTGGGTGTTTTGGGAGAGCTCACGTCATTTCACTCTAAGCAAACGAAAGGCCACCTGAGAAAATCAGTAACTTAGTTTTTAATAACCTAGAAATAAAGAAAGCAAGCAGATTTTAAATGGAAAGTTTGTACTGAGGAGTTTAGCATACAATCTCTATTACAATTGATATTCAAGTTTTTAGATAGAAACTTGCTCTGAATTAATTTAAGGAGACAGTTTTGGCACCTTATGTGCAAGTTATATATAGGTGCAGAAAAGCCAAGAAGTTCTAGTGAGCCACAAATTTTGGTTAGGATTAGAATGAAATTGCTAATTTTCATAGATATGCAATGGTAACTGAGAAACTCTACCTTAATTCTGCCAACCTATGGTATAAGAAACTCCAAAATCTTCCCAAGACATCAGGAAAACTCAGGCTAGAAGACACTTTGAGAGGTATCGAGCCCAAGCTCCTGCTCAAAGCAGGGTCCTCTGTGAGATCATGTACTTCAGAGCTTGATCCCATTGGGGCTTGAGAACCTTAAAGGATGGAGGCTGAACAATCTCTCTGTAACGTGCTCCACTGCTTCACTCTCATTGTGGTGGTGATGTCTTCTCTATCTCCCCCTTAGCAGGGGAATTGGAACTAGATGATCTTAAGGTCCTTTCCAGCCCTAACTATTCTATGATTCTGTGATCTCTGGTCTGAACCTCTCTTGTTTCAGTGTGTGTGCTAAGTATTTCTGAAAAAAATTATGAGCTGTAACATTCTGAATATGAACTGTCTTGTCTCTTAATCACTTACTGTAGATAATCTCCTCTCAAAAATACATGCATAGATGCCACCTATGGTTCATACCTGAAATGTCAGTAACAATTACCTCTTGTGTTGTAATGACCATTTCTAAAATGATGAATTGTTTCACAAAAGAGACAGAATTAAACCCTGAAATTTCTGGTTCGTTTTTGTTTATGGATTGCCAACTTGGCTCTCCACATCTCTGTTTTTTACTAGTAATGTAAGGCTAAGAAATAATAATGACAAAAATTAAATGTGACATT
The DNA here is from genome assembly GCA_024733675.1 of Psilopsiagon aymara. Lineage (NCBI taxonomy): Eukaryota > Metazoa > Chordata > Aves > Psittaciformes > Psittacidae > Psilopsiagon > Psilopsiagon aymara. The sequence goes on along the minus strand of JANRGW010043313.1, from coordinate 17,215 downwards.
TAAAACTATTTCTCTCTGAGAAAGAAAGCTTCACCAGTGAAGCCAGCACTTGGTAGGATTGCTATCTAAAAATGCCTAACGCTATCTGTCACGATTATTTTCCTCAAGAGTTATCATAAATCTTCACAGTCTAGAATATACTTATTCCTTCTGCATATTGTAGTAATCTACATGTGTTGATAGTAAAGGCACTCACTTTGTAATTTTTAGAGCATCGTCAGATAGCACAGACACATCTCCAAAAAGGACCTTTTGGGGTCATTAGATCAAACCTCCCACTGCCATATGTATAAATCTTACCAAGTAAGGCTCTGATAATTTTATTTAAATAGAGTAGACTCTATGTTAACACACCAAACCCAAACAAAACCCCACCCTTGCAACTGCTACCTCTCTACTTTAAAGATGTTGAAAATTCATGTCTATTCTGTTCACCCATGGCTGTTGAGAGGCATTTAATACCACCTCCCTAAGTCCTTCAGAAAACTACTCAAGTGGGCAGGCAGACAAATGGGAAAAGGTTAGAAAGGGAACTCCCCAACACAGAAATGTCAATAAAGGTCAACAACAAGCAGATGTTAGTCTGAAGCTGCTGCAAAAGCTGTGTCTTTATGGACACACATGCCACAGATCATCCCCTGTAACTGTCAGATAGTGCTAGAAACACAAATTACAACAATTTTCGATTGATACTTTAATTACTACAGAAGTATTTAGACAGAAAAATTGTATCGCTTAAGCAGTTTAAGTCACCTTGTAAGCCGATACCTAAGGTACTGCAGTAAATGTTCTTCCTGCATACTTATTTAGTACAGCTTTAACAGGACTTTACATCTTCTGTTTCAGAACTAGTACTTCATGTTGTCATTGTGACAGTCAATTAACAAACCTGTTGGTTTCTATAAGGAATTAACACCAGTGACCAAACCCACACCTATTTTGTCCACATTACCTGCAGTTGCCCCCTTCTACAGAGGCATGGACACAGACTAGCAGGGTACACTGCACAACCACATTCCGAATGCAATTCCTTCTCAAGACAAATGAAGCCTTCTCACAGCTTTGGTATGATAAAAACCCTCCTCTTGCTGCTTCAGTTCAGTGAATTGCACCGCCTGCTTTCACTGCTGGCAAAGATGCAATTTCTATTTCCACCTCACACCACAGCAGCCTGCTGCCCCAGAAATCAAAGTCTTACTCCTCACAGAGAACGTGTGGTCAGAAGAACAAAGAAGGGTACTGACTGCAGATTTACCCCCAAAACTCTCATACAGAAACTGCACACACTTCTGCCTTCAGGACAACTACTTGTAGGGTATCCCCACAACCAAGGTGACAGGGGAGTTCAGTTGATGCTAACAAGGTCAGCAATTAGAATCAGCCTAAAGAATAATGCTCCCTGAAGGCTACATAAATGCTACAGGAAAATCACCTCAGACTTCAATGTCTTGTGTGACCACACAGCACTCTGTTTTAATTACAACCTTTCTTTTATGCCTAATGACATTTAAAGCCTACTTCTTTCATCAGTTATTTCTGTAGCACTGGGAGGGGATCAGAGCCCCACACTTCCAAGAACATGCAGGATGTTTGAGAACATCCTGGGTTCAGCATCATCATGTGCTGCATTCACCTAACTACAGATGTTGGTTCCATTTTGCTTCATAATGTAAGGCCCATCTGCTGTTTGTACCTTGTGAAAAGGAGGCCCACAGCACTGGCTTTTATTTTACATTTTACTTCTTGGGCGGATTGCTTGGGAAAACAAATTTGCTCTAAGTGAGTGAGGTCCAGTTCTTGGAGGGCAGGGGCTCAGAACTCACCACCACTGCGGCTGAAGCAGAGAGCTTCTCATGTTTTCTGTGACCTTTACTTGGATTGTAATCACCTTAATTTTTGCAAGTAAATAAATATTATTCTTCTGAACTGTAGTATCTGCTGATCATTGTATGCCCATTTAATTGCATAAGCTTTTAAAATCCTACATCGCATTAAAGAAAGGCGTGCGTGCAGAGCCATAATTAATGGTGCATGAGAAAACTGAAATGAGATGACATTTGGCTATTACAAAACTGACTCTCAGGAGAGGTTCACCACATTCCCAAGACCTTCTGGAGTCTGCACAGGGCACCAGTGATCTGGGGCAGGTGAATTTACACAGTTCTATATGGTTTAGATCTTCTGCTCACTTACAAAAGAAGTTAAGCCCTTCATAAAAATCCTGGCTTGAAATAAACAGTGATGAAATTGAATGCTAAGCATATTCATCTAAGTACAGAGTTATACACATTACATGTTGGCCATCAACACTTAGGTGCAAAAGAAGACACTGAATTCAAACTTTAAAATACCACACAAAAAATGTGTTTGTATAGCAGCTGACCAGAAAATGATCCAGGTTACAGAACCACAACAGCAGCAGTTCAGATGTAACTATGCAACAGTGTGCTTTCATGCCTCTAATATTGTACTTTTTAATCTTTTGGACAACTGAATGATGGTTTTGTTTTTTGGCAGTATGGTAGACTTTTGTTAGGCTTTAACAAAACAACCTCTCTAAATACATAGCAATATGAGTTAAATTCATCCGGCCTGGAAAGCATGACATCTGCTTTGGCTTTGATTTTTGGCTTGCAGGGTTTCTCCCACTGCCCACATCAAATATTGCAGTCTATCTTTATATTTAATTTGCACCAGTATCAAACCAATTAAATATATTTTGCAAAATTACAAGGGAAGATGTCAAGAGGAGCCCTTTTTTCTTTACAGCAGCTCTGCAGACCCAGTGCAAAGCAATAGGCTTACTTAGATTCCCAAATACTTGCAATTGCCTGAGGTATCTTGCCATATATGTCACCTTTATTTGTTCTTGATTCAACCATATAATAAACCTCCCACCTTCCCTTCAGAAATTTCTTTTCTGAAAAAGAAATTTTTCAGGTAACTGTAGAGATCTCTACAGGTACTGTATAAAACCTCCACATGTCAATAGGGAAAGCAATTCAGCATGACGATGGTTTCTGAAGCACAAGAGAAAATTCTATGTTGCTGTTTGAACTAACGGAGTGTATTTGGAAGACACAATGAGCTAGCCTCAGCTTGGCCCTAGATTAAATTAGATGTGACACAGAACAGCAGGCCACATTAATGCATGTGTTTATCACCGTTGTTTGTAGGGAGGTGATGAACTCGCTTGCATTTCCATACAGCCTGAGATTTCTCTGATTTACGACTTTTTTCCTTCTCTCTCCCCCTTGTCCTTGAGGAAAAAGCTTCCTGGCAAATTTGCATTCCTTTAAAAGGGGGGAGGGGTCTTTATGGTGCACTCACTCAGTACAACCTAATTTCCTTTTCAATTTGCTGAGCCACTATCGCTGGTAATTGCAATTGGAGTGTCAAAACTGTTGGCATCTTGAAACAATGGAATACTACCCAGTATCAATCTCATTTCACGTTTCTGACAGAAAGCATGATTTCCCTTTGTCTGTCCATTTGCAGTAACAAACTGCATGATTTCCATTTTCACTAATAATTTCAAGACACACAGTTGGCTGAGCAACATTTCAGATCTACTCCTTTATTCTCATATTGATATAAATGTTCTTTTGTGTTCTTTTGTACTTCAGGCCTGGATAAATATAGAAAATAATTGCTGAAAACTTGTGGAATCATCTTATGTTGGATTAAAAACAAAATGAGACAAGCTACAAATAACAAATTATTTCATTTTACTAATAACTGGTATTAAATAATACTTGCCCTCTGCAGCTGACAAATCCTCCCATAACTCCAAATAGCTCACATTTCTATTCTGCACACTTAAAGTATCTTTTCAATCTTTTCACATACTTCCCGAGACATCTATTTTACAGATATTTCCTGATTGCCCACATGCAAGAAGATTTTGGTCTTTCCAATTTAAACCTCACAGTTTAAAAAAGGAAAGCTTCACATATCAAATTAATAGAAAACACTAGGTCATTATCAATGTAACATTCGTAAAGCATAGTCTTTAAAGTGGGATATGACTCATTTACCCAACAAGAAAACTCTCAAGAGAGACTATAGCTATAAATTCAAAGCCATCTTTTAAGTTTTCTCAGTGGAGCCTCTTTCCCTTGGCTTCCCCCATTCCCAGCCCCTGACCAGCCAGGCTGACCTCTGGGTTTGATCAGATTTGCCAGTATCTTGTACTGGGCAGATTATCACAAATCTGAGTCAAGAAGTGCCCATTGAGGAGAAATGTTTGCTTCTCATGGTCCTTCTGCCTGTATGATCTAGTCTACTTCTGTCTACCAGAGATCCTACCTCCTTTCACTTAGCAGAAATCCTTATGCTGTTTTGAACTTCTGTCTTCAGAGTAATCTATTTCAAACAGCCCAGCACTCCTCCTCCTCCAAGTGTCATCAAAGGGGAGGGAAAATAAGAAAAGGAAACAGAAAATCTTGTGCATTCTTAGGTATACCTTTACCCTTGTGCACAAAACCACACCTCAGCTGGGAGTGAGCCTGACAGGACTGCAGGAACTAGCACTAGTTTATGCTCCTATAGTCATCAACTCCTTGAAGCTGATATTTTCCATTTCATTATGTGTTTGTCTTTGACTGTATGTCGTGGTTTAAGCCATAAATCAGCCACGCAGTTTGTTCACTCACTTCCCCCTTTTTCTCCCCTCTGCTCCTGGAG
>JANRGW010043312.1:0-31323 GCA_024733675.1 Psilopsiagon aymara | reverse complement strand
AAACTTAAACAGGGGAAGTTTAGATTGAATATAAGGAAGAAATTCTTTACTGTAAGGGTGGTGAGGCACTGGAATGGTTTGCCCAGGGAAGTTGTGAATGCTGCATCCCTGGTGGTGTTCAAGGCCAGGTTGGACATAGCCTTGGGTGACATGGTTTAGTGGGAGGCGTCCCTGCCCACGGCAGGGGGGTTGGAACTAGATGATCTTAGGGTCCTTTCCAACCCTAACTATTCTATGATTCTATGATTATTTGATCTATTTAACTCAACAGCAAAACTCCTAATCACTTCAAACAAAAAAGGATTATCTTTGGGTGAGGAAGGTGGCTTAAAAAAAAGAAACAAAATTAAATTCCAGACACTGCCATTAACCAGTAATTAATTATTTTAGTCTAAAACTAATTTCAGGCAAAAACCGTTTGTCAAACTCCATGATATGGAAGGACATGATAAGGACTTCAGAGGACAAGGGGGAATGGTTTTAAACTGAAAGAAGGAAGATTTAGATGAGACATTAGGAAGAAATTCTTTTCTCTGAGAAGAGTGAGGCCCTGGCACAAGTCACCCAGAGAAGCTGTGGTTGCCCCATCTCTGGCACTGCCCAAGGCCAGGTTGGATAGAGCTTTGAGCAACCTGGTCTGGTGGAAGGTGACACTGCAGGGGAGTTGAAACTAAATGATCTTTAAGGCCCTTTCCAACTCTAACCATTCTATCATTCTGTGAAGTGGTTTGATGCTACTATATCCTAAAAGTCTGAGCTGCAGCAGCATCAAGGCTTTTCTGAATTCTTGTAAATCAATGTAATTAGGTGACCAAGATCTCAATTTAAAAAGTGTCCAAACACATACAAGGGAAAACAGATTAATCCCTTCACAATAGCACTACTGACATTGGGGGTCAGCTGATTATTTTGCAATCATGAACTGAGAACCTGGAATACAAAAGAGTAACGTGGGTAAATAGTTTAGTAAAACAATGGCTTTCCCACAGTGCTCTTTGGGATGGACAGCATCACTGGGAGCTGAGCATTTACAAGGAAAGTGCCAGCTTCTGGTATTCTCTGGTATTCTCCCTTCATTCCCCAGGACACAGTTCATATACAGCTGGCCAGCAATGGAATATGGACAGAATCCTAACACATCTCTGGGAATCCACCTTCCTCTCCATGTGAGCTCTTCCTGACTGGTGTCCATACAGAGTCACCACAGCAAAATATTTTCAAAGTGAGCTTTTCTTGCAACTTTTTCAGCAATAACCCTTTTAGTATTTCCCCTCCCCCCCATCCTTTTTCGACATTCTCCTTTTCTTATTAATGTGAGTTTTCAGAGCCTTGCTGAAGTTGCTGAATATCTGATTGTCTATTATCTCCTTTGACAAAACATTTGACCAGATTTGGGTATTTCAAGTCAATGTCTGCTTATGCCTTTTAAACACATCACATTAGAGATCAGTAGTGATTGATGAATTCTTATTATATTGAGCACAGTATTAAGATATAGTTAAACGTTCACCTTCTTTACTAATGTTCTTGCTTTGCTGGCAAGCCTTTCTGGCTGAGCTAATTCCATTGCTTCACTCTAGATACATAAAAAGTAATGAGAATTTTAGAATACTGAAGTATTGTTGGCTAACAGAAGACCAGTTTTTTGTTTTGTATAAATATGGTCTGACCTCCAAAGTGTAGGAACAAAATTCCCATGAAAAGAATTACCATTGCCAAAAAGATCCAGACAAAATCCTTCTGGAAAGAAAGGATTTTTGCGCTGCTGCTGAACACATATTAAAGGCTGGGTTAGATAAACACCTTTCCTGTAAGAAGTGCTAATTGTACAGTCATTGGTTTACAGTGCAAAGGCCTGGTGTCAGGTTTTGATGCTTCTGTTAGAATGGAGTTACGCTAACATCAATTTAACACTAACAATAAACACATGTATCTGCAGTATTTTCAGAAAACTAAAAAAAAACCCAAACCAACGAACAAGAAAAGGCATCAGAATACATCTAATGGCATTTGTATAAAAATGTCATTCCTTTCTTTTTTAATAACTCTGTTACTCAGTTAAATCAGTGCACATTAAAAAGCACTCCATTTACCTGGCCACAAACCAAATCATGAAAAGAGAAACAGCAGCAAGCTCCTCTTTTCCCATGGGGCTCTTGACAAAAGCTTATCTTTGACTTGAAGGCCTTGTTCCTGCTGGAGCCAGAGCAGTTGATCTCTTAGCTTTCCTCCAGCATGTACTTGCCTTCTATTCTTTGTCAGATATAAAGTGCCCACAGACAAGCTTCTGTAGCTTTAAAACCACATGACCACATGACAGCAAGAGAGCCACTATCCACAAAACTGGGTTTATTTTCCATGAAAATTCAACTTCTTTGATCAGCATACCACATTTACTCTTAGATTTCTGATGTGAATCAGGTGTGGAGGTTGTATCAATTCCAGATATCTTACAATACACCCTTATAACCTTGAGATAAGGAGCCTTTCAGCACTGCTCTATTTCACAACCTACTCAAGTCTCCCTGTGATTTCCAAAATATAAAAATGACAATAAATAATAAATACCCTATGGCACAGAAGAGCTTGGGTTCCTCTAACATGGACCAATTCTTTCCAATCTTCTTGCTTCACACCTGTCAATCTCCTTCCTACACAAGCAACATTCATTCTCCTAACCTCTCCCAAGTGCACTAGCCAGAGTGCATACTGGGGATAAGTACACCACAGCAAAACATCACACTGTCCCTTCAGAAATGCTGATCAAAATCTTACATCTCATTCATTATAAAAGTCACGGTGATTTGTAATTAAGCATTTTGACTGCAGGGATGCAAGAGAAGCAGGACCAGGACAAGTGCTGTAAGGGGCACATGGAGAGTGCCAGGGCAGTGCTGGTTGCTGAACCCTTCGGCACTAGGATGTCACATCTGTTCCACACATATGCACACATCCTTTACTGAACTGGAGGGCGTAGACATTTAAAGTTAATGGAGCTCCTGGGAGGCTGAGAGAAGTGAAGGCACAAGTTCTAACTGTGGAGGAGTGAAGCCAAACAAAAGAAATCTATATAAAGATGAAAATTCAACTACAGATTCCAGAAAGCTTTAGATCTGAGCTGCCAGTTTTGTTAACAACACTGTGTCTTGGCTTTGTTTGTGTGGTAGAAAATCTCGTCTGTGTTTTCATGGGTGACAAAGTTACAGGGAAATATATGACATCACAATTTTTCTTCTTGATTTTATGTAGATAGAATGAATACAATCACTGCTGTCTGGCAAAGAAAAATGAGTCTAATTTAATAAGCTGACTGCATGATCACAACACACACAATATTCCTATATATTCCTGTATACATGTAAATGCATGTACATACTGATGCTTACCAAGGCATAAGCCGTCCAATTTTTGTCCATCTACTTTTGCTAATAAAAAAGCCAGCAACAGGATCAGTAACTGCACCTGAGACTTTGCCAATGAACAGCACCAAAGAGGCATGAAATGGAGTTATCTGAAAGTACAGACAGAATACTGTAAACAAAAGCCATTGTTTCACAACAGCACAAAGCAACTTTCCAGAAAAAAACAAAACAGTGTTTCAAAGAATAATGAGAGTTCATTACAAAACAGTCTGCTGCTGCCATACAAATTACTATTGATTACCCATAGCAAACAAATGAGACATTAGGACGGGCACCATGCAAGAAGGGATTAGAAGGGAAAAGCGCAAGGAAGGAGAGATTATGAATGTGTTTAGAACCAGGATAATCAGTCAGATAGTCAAACAGTAGGCTGAAGTCTTGCTTAAGTCAAAAAACCTGTTAGAGTCCCTCTGTCATTATCCCCTCACCTTGTTCTCCACACAGCCTGATTTCCCCACATCTTTATCTTGACCTGATCTAAACAAAAGTAGAGGGAGCTATTTACATGCATTCATGCTGTCGCATCTCCTGAGATTACCAACAAGGCTGCATACTGATGGCATGCAGCTGTGGCAGGGGTTGTAGCACAGCAGACTTTATCCTCTTAGAACTGAACTGTGACAACCAAACTGCGTAAGGCACATCTGTTCAAATGTAAGTTGCCAGCACATGTCCAACAAAACTCACTTGAAAAATGTCCACAGATAACATAAGAATAAAATGGCCAATAGAAAAACCTTTGAAGTTAACCCAGGAGCATCATATTTAAGTGCCCATATAGAAACACAGTTTATCCCAGGCAATGCATTTTTTCCATATATCTGTAGAGAGCTTCATAATTCATATCCTAGAATCATATAAAAAGGTGGGTTCTCTTCCAAGTGCTCAGTTTGTGCCACTGAAACTACAGGCCTGAAAAGTATCATTGAGAAATATACAAATACGAATATCCCTCAAATCAACTAATCAGAGACTGCTGAAACATTCTATGCATCTTATAACAATGACAGACAAACCCTCTTAATCTATAGGCTTCTTCATGCTATCAGTGCTCTGATAACAGCAGGAAGCCTGGTGAATGCTGCTAATAAAACACCAAGCTCAACCCAGTATCTCCTGCTTTTCCATGGAGCTTATTGCCTCCTAGCCAGCACCACACAGCTTCCAGCCAGCGCAGATCCCTGTGTACAGGATTTGCTGTAGGTATTCCCTCAGAGGTGAAAAAAGAAAGCAATAATCTCTGAATGTCCTGGATGGCCTTTATAAAAGGCAGGTGCTATGTGCTTTTTAATCATACCTGTTAAATTTTAGCCTAAATTAGGTGACATTGCAGGGGCAGCCAATTTTTCTGACACCACCACTTCCATGACCCATACTCTGCACTAGAAAACTTATGAACAGGGAAGGACTGGGAATGGTAGCCTACAGCAGGTAATGACAGCAGCTCTTCAAGCATCCTATTGCTGCACTGTAGCATAGGGCTGGGATGAGCACTGGGCTGTGTCTCACAGCAGTTCACATCTGATGTTCACATTGTCCACCTTTTCTAACTTGTGCCCTCCCACATCCAGGGTGGCAAGTAGCCTACCAACCCTAAGGCAGACTTGCCAGGGAGGCTGCACTGGAACTGCTGAGAAGTTACTACTGCTTCTCAAAAGACGGGAAAACCAAAACTAGAACAAAATACAAGTCAGAAAGATACAGAGGTTGAAATGCTGCAGTTATGAGGGACACAGGGATAGAAAACTTTAAATTAGGTGGGTTTCACATTGGTATTTTCTTCAGATAACCTGAATAGACAGAAAGGAAGTAGATATTAAAGAGACATGGCAGAAAGCCTTAAAGAAAATTAAAATCTCCCTTCTGATAGAAGCGGTATCTGTGTAGTTACACTGTCTTCACCATCAGTTTGGACTTATACATCCGTTGGCTTCATTTCTTAGCCCTTAAATCTAGCCAGTATCTGTCAGCACCAACACCAGAAACTTGTCAGTGTTAATAAAATATGCTAAATTCACTCATCTCTAAGTGGGCAAAAATTAAATATAGGTAGTAACTATAACATTACATGCTCTCCTCTGAAACTATGTGGAAAACACCACAGGATTCTAGAACTGTTTATTAGGCCTTGAAATAAATCCTGTCCCTGCAGGATTATTTCAGAGGACAAACTAAAGCATCAAGGAACAAATAATTAAGCCCCTTAATGAAGCAGGAAATGTATCATTACCAACGTTAAGCAAAATTATTGGGTTTCAGTAGGAACTTGCTAACAAAATAATGTCATTTACTTAGGTAGTGTCCAAAGATGCAAGAATGTGTATATTGTCCAAAAAGTTGGGGTTCCAAACACAGAAATAAATAAACCAGTCCCTGGCTTCAAAAATTTTCAGTTTCTGGGATAAGCAGAGAACTGGGAGATTGCCATATTTATAAGCACCCTGAGAAAATTGTATTAGTGTCTTTATCATTTGGGTCATGCTTCATGACGTCGTAGAATGGTTTGGGTTGGTTAAAGATTATTTAGTTCCAATCCCCCTGCCATGGGCAGAAACATCCTCCACTAGACAAGGTTGCTCAAAGCCCCACCTAACCCAGCCTTGAACACTGCCAGGGATGGAAGTATTTCCATTTTTATCAAGTAAGCCACACTTCAGCTTCTGATATCAGACTCTTATAGGAAAACCATAAAGCCAATCTTTTGGACACCTCCACTCCCCAAGTCACAATATCCTGCCTTTGTACATCTTAAATAGCAAAATGGATAATGATACCTAACCCAGAACCTCCCATTCTTTCCAGCAAAGTGCCATCAGTGCTGAAAGCCACCCGTGTAGTTTCAGCTACAGCTGTTCTCACAGTCCCTGCAAGTTGGTCTTATGTCCCTTTTTTCTACCATATAGTACTTTATTGGTCCCATCTATTTAAAATGCAGACATACATGACAATCCAAAACAGTAAAAAATACTTATGGATTGATTTTCTTTCTCTGCTGTTCTGAAATCTAGCAGGAGCAGCTGAAAGATGAACGGGATGACTTCTACTGCTGTGTTTTACCAGGTCTGCTCCTCCATGAGAAAGCCACAGACTGGAAGAGCCTTCACAAAGGATAACTCAGCTTTCTTTGCAAAGAAATTATCTTGGACATACCAAATGAAATTCATGTGAAATTATGTTAACTACTGGATGCAACTGCAGTGATTTGTAACTAAACCAAATCTGCAAAATTTCACAATCTCAACATGGTGCTATTAATGTTTTGGATGTCTCATATATTACACTGACTCTTTACAAAGGGAATTGCTTCCTCTCATGTTTGCAAGTATGTGAGCTCTGCAGTTACTAAAGCTCTACTAATGATCCCAAACAAAAAGCAAGTAAAGGCCACCTCATGACAGAAACTAAACTAGTGAAAAAGAGAAAAAGAAATGTATTTCTTGACAAGTTTATGCAGTTTCCAGGATGCTGAAGGGCTAGAGGCAATAATACCAAGACAATTTAAAAGGTTTATTAGCTAACTCACTGTTTATCATTCCAGTAATATTGTTGACAACATCACAACTGAGGCAAGTCTACAAATATACAAAGGTTTCTTTTACTACTTACACGGGCTATGTCTAGCAGGTAGATCTGGAGGAAGAAAGCAGTAGCACTCCCTGCCACTTGGTTTGGGGCGCCTCCTATCGCGTAGCATATTTTGCTGCAAACTGACAGCCTGTAACCCTGCTCAAGATGAAGCGGAAAAAATGTAAGGTACACAATGTAAGAAAAAAAAAGGTACACAAGTTAAAACCTACAGAAGTTATAAGGTTAATCTGTGGTTAACTCCAAATTCATGGATTCACTTCACAGTTATTCCACTAATAAATCTGTATGCCCTCAACCCCTACCATCAACACACATTTGTATGCTCACTGCTTTGATTTTTAATGGCTCTCTTCCTTAATTCAGCCCTAAAAACCAGATTACCATATTCCTACAAGGGAATCTAGGCTTACCTACCTGATACTTACAAGTGATTAAGAAGGAACAAGTCTACAAACAACCAACAAGCAAAGATGTACATATACTGTTACATTATATTGTCTTTGAATGTTTAAATAAAATTTTTTTAAGATTTTTTTACTTTTTAAAAAAGACAATTACTTATATTAATATCTCAGACCATAATAACTGATATATACTCTCATACTCCCATAATTAGATAACATTCATAGGAGGAAAGTTCCACAGTACAAATGCAGACTGAACAGATCCCAAATATTTGTGCTCTGTTCCTTCCTAGCATCAGAATGGTTTGGGTTGGAAGAAACTTTAAAACTCATTTAGTCCCAACCCCCCTGCCACAGGTAGGAACATCTTCCACCAGACGAAGTTGCTCAAAGCCCCATCCAACCTGGCCTTGAACACTGCCAGGGAAGGGGCAGCCACAGCTTCTCTGGGCAACTGTGCCAGTGTCTCATCACCCTCACCATAAAGATTTCTTCCTTATGTCACTCTTCCAGTTTATAAACCACTGCCCCTTGCCCTTTCAATAGCTAAGGCCAAGCTAACACAGAAAAAGTAAATGTGTCTATATACAGTATACACAATTCCAAAATCTTTTTAGAACACAAGGAATGTTAAGTTTTTAACAATTACTTTTATTAAAGTTGTGGTACAGGAAACAGTCAACCAATATCTAAACTTACAGGCTGTAGGCAGCACTCCTGTCTATACCAGTTTCATAATTATAAAATTTACAATCTTAACACATCTTTCAAAAAAGCAGTATCACTGTGATTCCACACACTCCCAGGATGCTGCTCAACTATCTTCTGAATCACATTCCCAGATCACCTTTAGCTTAATACTCTGGTCACAGCAGCAGGTAAGTAGGTAAGTTTTGATCGCATTTTGTTTATGAATATTATTTTCAGAATCAAATAAGCTGTCAGATAGACAGCCTACAGAGATGTTGCGTTCAGTCAACCACAGAAACACAGGGCATCAGCAGTTCATGAACCTCCTAAAATGGAGGTAACATCCTGATCACTGTTCAATACCTGTTTTCCTTTTATTTTGCCTGATAACTTTTGGAACTCATTCGGATATTAAGCCATAATGCACCATGGCTGTTCTACGCTTGACTGACACATATGATGACAGGAAATGCTACTGCCTTCACTGCAGATCCTCTGCCTAGCACTTTAATTGGATGCCCCTGAGTTTCCATCTGCTGAGGAATAATCATTCAGAGTCTACATTCTGATGTCACTTTCCAAAAGCAGCAGCCCATAATCTGTTTTGACTCTCCACTATGTTTTCTACCTCAGTATCCTATGGGACAGTGGTAAAAATGAAGGTAGGTCTCTGCACCAGTAAAGCTGGTACATTTCCTTCATTTTAGCTTCCTGGGCTTACGTGTAAGAGTAGAAAAGATAGATGTGGCAGCTGTGCATTAAGGATCTAGAGGATTCAGCCGCTAGCCTTGGTTGATTTTACGTGATATTGCTAAAAATGATACCAGAAACTGTCCTGAGAAGGATAACATTGCACCTGTGCACAGAGGCGTGATTAATGGCAGTCACTAGCCATGAGCAGCTAACGGGGCTTTTCTCTAAAGGTTGAATTTCCCTGCTGCATTGCTTCTTCAAGCAACAGAAATTGCTTGATTTCTGTGAAATCCAGTGAAAGCTCTTTCACCTGTGTAAGTTTGGCAGTAAGTACTCACAAAATTCACTGGAGATCTGAAGGCGTAGGCAGTGGCCAAATAAGGAACAAAATACAAAGTATTTACAATAAAAATTTTGTTTTGAGACCCCTGTGGTGTAGCTGAATGTCAACATCAAATTGCTTCTACAAGCTTTAGAAAAAACATGAAAGGATGGAGTGGGAGGCTAAAAGAAAGGAGGGTCAAATTAAGTTTTCATCTTTTTTTGTTCTCAGATTAATTTGACAGTTTTATACTTCTACATGCCCTCATCATATCAAAATTAATTGTGTTTCAAGGTAAACCAAGACAGAATAATAGTAAGGAGATTTGATTTTGCTCCTTAAATAGAAGAATAAGGTTGAACATTGTTAAAGAAAATGAATGCATCTCATACACTGTGGCGCCTTTATTTTTAATTCTCTTGTAAGTTAAAGCCATATTTTTGTTGCTTGTAAATATTCCCTTCCCCAACAGAATAAAAATTTAATACAGTGGTTATAACAGACCATCTTATTTCTAAAGACAGTATTTAAGCACACTGAAAACAAGTCTTTGCAACTTTGAGAAGATAGTGCATGCATATTATGGGCAGAGGAAACAGCCCCATTTTGTCCTAAGCTATTCTTTATCAGCTGAGTCCAGAACTGAGCCAACGAGTAATTTTAAAGCAGCAAGGAGAGCAAAACCTGTGACTCAAAGATAAATGCTAGTCTAGGTTTATCTGAGAAACAATGAAAATGTAGCTAACGAGGAGCAGCTTTTGAGTCAGCGTTTCTCTCAATGTAGAATTAATACTGGTAATGTTTCTGTTCTGTGAGTGACCATACAACTAACTGCCTCAGCTCTGCGTGTGACAATCATAGGCAGCATCCCAGGTCCCTCACACCAAGTATCCTGAGGACTGTTCAGGTTTCTTAGCAACATCAGCCCACCCCCGAGTGAAAGCAGTGACAGAAGCAGGGCTTGGGTGTAGACACCTAGAAAAGGCATGAACAAGGCAGGATACAGCAGTTCTTTCCTAGGATACCCTTCCAGCTGGCAGAAACCTAGCACTGAGGAGTGATGTGAGCCAAAGATGGCATCTCTGTCTAAAAATCTAGGTTTCTCCCACGAATTCACTGATACTTTCAGAACACAAAACTTCAAGCCAGAGCAACATGTGCCCACAGGGTCCGATGAGCTCCATGGCTTGAACGCCCTCCACCACAGTGTTAGGTTATTTTAGTCCCCCTATTTTGAAGCTGGCCCTTCCCAGTTTGATCAGAGGGCTTCCTCAAGAGCCACGGGGCAAGGGGGGTCCTCACTCACTTCTCACCCTCGTCTCCACTTCTGTCGCGACAAGCACCGAGTCTGAAGAGGAAGCATTTAGAGATACACTCTCACTCGCAACGCACATCTACAAGTTCGGAGTTGATGAGGCTGCCTGGAGAGAACGACCCCCTCCCGTCCGTACCTCTCCTGCAATCCATCTGCCTTGATCGGAGAGAGTCCCAGAAGAAAGAGTGGAAATGGCGCTTTATCCTGCCACAGAGGTGGACAGTAAATATCATACAGTGCACTCGAGGGACAATACCAGAGTTACATCGAGCTGTTTGGTGAGACAGAAGGGTGGTGGTAAGGGCTGAAGAGACATTTCGGGTACCCGGCTGAGACAGGCTGCTCCGGGCAAGAAGCACCACACAGAACCCGGGCTGCCCCAACCCCCGAGAGCGCCCACCAGGGCCCTCCCCATAACCTGCCGGCGATGAAAAACTAGGAGAACAAGGGCTGGACCCTACCCCTTACCTCCTCCTCCTCCGCCGGGCGCTGCGGGGTGCCCTCCGCAGCCCCGGCCATGGCACAGCGGACAGACCACCCCAGTCCAGCACCTGCGTGCCCGGGGCGGGGCGCCGAGGGAAGGAGAGGGACAGCGCATGGCGTCGTCCCCCCGCCCTCACGCAGCGCCGGGGGGGGGGCAAAAATTCTGCTCGCTGCCCTCCAGGCTCGGGAGAGGGCATTTCGCTGGGGAGGCGCTGTCTCCACGCCTCGGGTCAGGGCTGCACAGCCGAGACCGCCGAGCCGGCAGCGGCAACAGCCCTCCATTCAGTCCGTCCATGCCACCTCCACTGTGGAGAAGAGCAAGGCAGCTCCTGGCCTTTGCCTGCGGTGGCTGCCGCGAGAGTCGCCCGCGAGGTAAAACCTTGGCTTTGCTGCCCCGTAAGCCTGCTCACCGGCCAGCCCGCACGTCCGAAGGGCTGCCATAGCGCTCGCCCCGCCAGTCCCTTCTGCGGCACCGCGGCTCCCGCCTCGCCCCGCAAGGGAGCGCGCCCTCAGCGGGTGTGAAGGTTCCTGGGGCTGTTTTCACCCAAAGTATAAAAATACCAGCTCTGCCCTTTAAGGCGATGCACAGTCTCCTGGCAAGTATGAATTTGTAACTACGCAGGCCAGCAATGCTGTCGTCTGTCGACTGGACCAGGGATCACACAAACCCACACTTGACCCAGGAAGCAGCCTGTGCAAAGAGCTGCTGCTGCTGCCTTCGGAGCCGGTGGAGCCGACACCCTTCTTCAGGCAGCAAAAGCTCGTCACCCCTCTGCCCACAGGAAAAGGGCCTTGTAAGCGTGCTCCGTATCGGGAAAAAAACAACTGCATTTTGAAGTGTGATCTCTTTCAACAGCGAGACAGCCTGGGAAAAGAGGAGTTAAACCAACAAGCACCAGAGGACTGGTGATCTGCTCAATGACTGATCTATAAGCTTCCCGGCTCGGCTGATTCAAAGAGCTCTGCTATTGACAGGGTCATTCTGGTATTGGACAGACTTTGCAAACTACACCATGAACTACTGATAAGCAAATCCTGCACAAAGTCATTTGACAGGGATAACTGCAGAAAAACTGTGAGATTCTGAAAGAACAAGGCGTTAAAAAAAAAAAAAAAAATCTTAGAAATTCAACACAAAACCATTAATTGTGGCCTTGATAGACCTTCTTGAAAACTGAAGCTTTTGGGGCTCCAAAGCAGAGGTGGACTGCTAGGAGTCTTGACTCCAACATTAAATTTCTTTTAAAACACCAAACCAGATACAAATTATGCATCAAACATTCAAATTCAACATTTAGGTTCTTAATTTCTTCTTCACATAGTGTCCTCGCAATATGTTAAATCTTTGTTACCTGCATCTGCAAAAGGAAAAACAAGAAAACCTGGAGAAAACATTCCCTTTTTTTCTTTTCTAGGCTATTTCAGTTTTCCTGTAAATTATGTTAAATACACAGGCTTTACTCAAAACACAGAAAGCTTGTGAGAAACAATAACTGATAGTATTTGTGTTTCACGAACTCAAGCATTGATCAGGCTAGTTTTACTGTTGTTTGACCAATGCACAATAGCAGTCTACAGTACTAAGCAAGAGATTAGGCTGCCCAGGCACTACAGGCAGCCAATCAGTCTTTACAAACTAACTGAAACCAGTTAGATTTAAGAGAGCCCTCTATTCATTCCAGAGATTTTCTCCAAATTAGTAAGTTATCCAATCACAGTTTGTTGCCTTTTTTTAAAGCCACTTTCTAGCCTAACAGGGCAGTCAGCATCACTCCTGGTTTTTTAAAAGATTTGCTCTCATTTTGTAATTAAGATCATGACACTTTCAAATTGCAAATACACAGAAGTACACCAAAGCTGTAGCCAAACCCAGCCTATTTCAGTAAAGCACAAGAGATAGCCAGACAGAGCCAAACTATCCAGTCTCTTATGATACTGGTAGCAGACATGAATCAGTGTTGAAATACTACTCCTTTCCAAACCCATGATTTTTGATAACAAGGAAAATGGATTTATCTATGCTAAAATTTGACAGTTCCCCTCCTTATCAATCTCACACTAATTACTCCTTTGAATTTCTATACTATAAATGCAAGAATACCATATTACTTTGACTAGCATATACTAGTTTGACTATGACTAGCTTGAATTGTATATATTTTGACATTTCATGCACCTTTTAGATAAGAACAACTGAGCTCACATGTAAGGTTTTCCAGTAGTTTTACATTAAGACAAACTCAAAAGCACCGATTAACAAAATTCACTGTTCTGGAAGTTCTGCAGATTGAAGGTTAGATCCATGTCTGTGAGTTACTTGTCTCTTCAGTTTTACCAGTAGATTTGTCTGCACATTCCTTCTAGTACTAGAGATCTGGTAGGCTTTTCATATAGTAGAGGAGTCAGTGCAACAGCAAAGAAAATTTAGTTGGATTATTTGCTACATAAAACTAAATGACACAGCAGCACATCAGCTTTATAGCACTGAGAACAGTTAACTGCATATGTTTCTGAGATTTGCTTTCTGAATACACTGAATAGGTATTTGTGCAGTTGTCTTTCATTTCACTGTCCTCAAACATCCCTGGAGAGATGATGAAGAAAAAGTTTTTACATTCCTGGGAATGAAGCAAGCACATCTCTATTTTGAAGTAACAGAACTTTTATGGAATTCAAGTCAGTCCAATTAAATATTTTTTCTATTAGAACAAACCCAGGAAATCTCAAATCTATCTTTCATTTAACAATGCAAAAGAAGCACAACCCCAACAATCATCCATTTGCATAGGTAGCACAGACTAGTGAGCACTCACTGAAGTCTTCCTATAGACTCTAGTTCCATTCACAAACCCACATGCTACTTGGCAAACACAGTGCAAAACATTTAATCTTTTATGTTGATACTTCCTTTAGCAAAACATGGAATAGTTGCCATAGATTTTATGCCTCAAGTACACGAATACCAAAATAATCAATTTTGTTGGAAATGGGACAGAGGGAGTGAGAGGAAGAGGAAAAAAAACCTCAGTTTTCAAATAAGGATTTTCAACATCTTTGAAGCTTGGCCACGTGCAATTACTGTCTCAGTTCAGGACACAGGCAGATACACAGTATGAAGCCAACTGCATCTGTCTAAGCCACTATTCCTGTATGGTAATCTCCACAAAAGCTGAAGTTTTTGTGTGACAAGGCTATAAATGTGGATTTCTATCCTAATGAGCTAGGTAGTTTAACATCACAATCTCTACAACACCCATAGCAGCACAAGAGAGGCAGAAACCCTCTCTTCTACCATTACTAGTAATAACAATTCCTTCAGAGCTTTCTTTGAGGCACTTCATATGCAGTATGCGCCAAACTACCTCATTTCTATCTTCTCACATATGCACCTACCACCATGTGAAGACCTGACAGAACATTACACTGCAGATCTTGTGATAAAAGTTAAATCCTGAAGATACTGAAGGTTTACAAGTTAGATAAGAGTTCAAATGTGAGCTTCCCTGAACATGTTGCCTAAAAGTTACTGTGAGAAGAATACAAACTGCAGCAGCTTCCTCTAAAATGTAAGTGAAACCAATCAGTTCAGTCTCACTGTCCAAAGTGCAAAAATAAATACTCTTTGTTCCTTAAAAGGTGCTGTCAGTAGTAATTAAGTCTCCGAGAACTGTTCCACTTAAATATACACCCTAAATAACTTAGAAGCTTTCTACCTAAGGAAATTCTAAGGATGACCTGTTCTAAAGTTACCTCTGCTACATTATAGCCAGTCTCTGACCACCAAATTTAGTTAAAAATACTTCTGTTACAGCGCAGCACAAATTTTGCTCTCTAAGAGCAAAAAGTACAGAGCACAGGAGGATGAGAGTGCATCCAGATATTGCTGGTTACATTTTTGGTTGTCTAGTTCCAGCTGCAGATTTTGGCCAGTTAAAAGCTAATTTGATCATGTACTTTTGATAGTGGCTTTTTGCTCATTCTTGAGCTGTCTGCTGTTGGGTGTAGCAGCAGTTTTATTGTCAGGTGTTTTCATCACTAAGAGCCTAAAAGGCTCAGTTGTTTTCTGAAGTCTCTGAACAACAACTGCATTTTGCAACTTTGCTTCCTCTAGCGTGAGCGTCTCATCTCGCAGCTCTCGAAATGGCAGCGAAGTAGTCAGCGTAAAGGGGACGCTTCCTTCTGATCCTTGATACTTTGTTATGAAGTCTCTGACATGGCTTATTCTGAGAAGAAAGAAAGAGAAGTCAGCATTAGGGCACTCCACTGCCAACACAGACCATAATGCAAAACACACAGTCACCACAAGAAGAGAATGAGACACCCACTTCATGAAACAGCTGATGGCACAGAAATGAAGGAGCATAGATGGATGGAACCCTAAAGTGCCTGATCCACTTGGGAGGCAACGACCAAGGTTCGTCTGCTCTGAGAGTATTCCCAAAGGAAAAAAGGATGAGTATCTTACTCTGAGCACTCAAATGCTTCTCTGTTACTCAGATGGTAGTTATACAAGCCTACCATTTCTTAACCAGCTGGTGGAGCCCTTACCTGAGGTTTCTGTAGCCAAAAGCTAGAATTAAACATGCCTCCAGTGTGCGGTACATGTAGCAGAACCATAAGACTTAAAAAAAAAAGGCTTGCAAAAACTGTCTGGATAGCTTATCTAGGTCTAAATACAGTCTCCTTCAACCCAAGCAGGTGCATCAGGGAATTCATTACAGATTCAAGCTGCCTGTTGTGAAGAACCTTGCAACAAGTGAGCAAGATCAAGGTTTTGCTATGGAAGAGTCAGGATTGACCAATTTAATTAGAAAATGAAGATGACAGGATACATCTATACCAGTAAAACAAACATATTGTCAATGGTCATTCCCTCATGCTGAGGCCAGCTGCCAGCCTCCTGCTACTGACAAATTATTAAACTCATCCTTCCTCTTACCCATACACAGGGTAGCCAATGGAGTTTACTGCATCCTGAAATACTCAGTGACCTAAGATAAAAACCAAGCCTAGAGATCACTTGAGAAAGTGCTAGTTGGCTTGGGTAAAACCATCCTAACAGTCAGGCAGCGCATATGACCTTCATGACTTAGCCACACTTACTAGGACAGATATAGCCAGGTCTTAATTCCTGTGCATGCAGGCCTCAATCAAGAGACAGCGGTTGGTTTTACAGGCCTAAAGCCTGAAAAACCTCAAGCAGGAATAGGTTTTGGTTTTGACATTTACAGGTATCTACATGCATGATATCAAAGTTGCAGCTCAGGAAATTGGCTGCCAGCTACCTGCTTCAGGATGAACAAGTTCCTGTCCAGGCTTCATAGCTGATGCTCCAGGGTCACACTAACTTCACAACTGCTCAAGGAAGAACACAGCTCAACTCAAGACAGTGCTAGGTGTGCTATTCCTACAGCACTGCTCTGCTGGTTGCTTTACTCTCACATCTCCTTGACTCCCCACACTACAGCCCCAATGCTGTAACCTCAATCTTTCATCACAAACCAAGTGTTATCTAAAGTACTAGTTACTGTGGCACATACACACTCTATTTGTAAAAGGGTAGAAGTAATCTATGTACCCAGGCACTGCAATATACATATATATATGCTAAAGGTTATTGACCTATAATTTAATTAATGCAGAATTGACTGTTTTCTGCTTCTCCATGGAGAGGAGTGCTACACATACAGTCATCATGCTTAAGGCTTTAGACTCGAAAAGGATTTCCTCCTATTTCTCTACAGGTCATACCCAAATACTGTCTATAGCACAAATATGCTGATCTTGTGACAAAAGGATAGGTTATGATGGAATATTTATTGCAAACTACTTCAAAAAGAGCATCCCATCAATAAGGTTCTGCTTATCTCACTTTTTCTTTTCCCCTGCAAAAGCACTTAGCAGCTGTTCAAACTGCTATTTACCACGAAGACAAAAAGCTTCTAAATATACTTAAATGTGTGAAACCTGGAATAATTAAGATATTAAGCCCTCCAGTGAAGTATTTATAGCTGAAATAGCAATCCATCCCTTAGCAGTACATCGTTAACAGTGTTTTAGTTTGTACCTTATGCCACTAACAGTAATAAATTAGTACAAGTTAAAGTTACAGCCGTTAACCTTCAGCTGCTGCACTTTTCTTCTGACCAGCCACAAAGACACAGTTTACCTTGACAGCAGCCTGGGTTGTACTAGAGCTATGATCACTTTTAAACTGCTTCACAGACAAGCACAGGAAACATATCCTTTCTCTGATGTGACTGTCTAGTACTGGAGTAATTTCTTACATTACAAATTTGAGAAAGGCCTCTAAAGACAGCAGATCTACAACTTAAACAGTTAATCCTACTTTCTCAAAGCTCCTGCAGACATAAGCTGCGCCAATACTTTCTGATGTAATCCCCATTTATAAGCCTCTTTGAGAGCTGGAATTTTTACTAATTAAGAATTAAACACACTGCATACATTCTGCTGTGTCCAAGTTGATGTGCCAGTGATGAGCCTCTGCTGCCTAGTGCGCTTTGACCCTCCTAGGATGTCTCTGTGGCTCAATCCTAAGTCATATCCTCCACCTCCTACCTGTGGTGGGTGTTGTCTGTGCTCAGTGACTAGCAGGCTTTTTGCTAAGCAATTTGCTCCAGTTGCAGTCATTTTGTGAGAGATCTGTAATCTTACAAGCTGTTCCTCAAATAATGAGAGATATATACACCTTAACTTCCACTAACCTACCAATGACTCCTACAGTTGTCTCAGATTTTCATTTATGGTCAGTTATGTGCTGTCCATTAACATCAGTTCACATGTCTCTTATGCTCCTCTCATCAGCTAAAAGATTTCTTAACATCGGAAAGGCAGTTTTCTAGATGGTGCTGAACAGCAGTCCAGTGCTACATGAACTGAAAAGGAAAGATGACGCACAGAAATTAAAGACGCTTTTCATGCCCACAGGCATAAGACAAGCAGGTCAGGCGCAAATGCTTCTGACAGTGCTAAAATAAATCTTACCTGTGAGAAACATTGAATTTCTGAATTATCCTTTCTCCATCAGCTAACCAGATCTGGATGTTAGTGATAGGCTCCAAATTGTTTAAAGGTACTAAAGGGAGGTGCCTTTTGTTGTCAGGTCCTTGATGATCATCTCTTACTTTGGAGATTATCCTTGGAGTAGCACTGAAAAGAAAAGCCAGATGAGGTTATGCCTTCTGTGTACATGCATGAGCTTGAACCTCTCTCTATGTCTGGAGCTTTCTGCCCTGTTCAGGGTGAATTGATGACTTCTAACAAATACAGGAATACTGACATAAATGTCAGCTTTTCTGTTAAACTGTATGCCAATACTTTCTCTTGAAGACTTCAACATGCTGAAGAATTTCAGTTTGCTCATGCTGGACATTTCAGCTTGTTCATGCTGGACACTTTTACAAGATGGAAGGGAACTTAAATATCAAAGGATTAAATAGGAATGCACAAGAGATAAAACAGTCTGAACATTCCTCGTGCGTTTTTTGTACTCTAATCACACAGGTGAAACTTTAAGGGGCTTGAGTATTGAATTTGCATACTCTATGTTAATTTTCACTGTAATGTGATTACAGTAATTCAATTAAGTGAATGTTGTTAGCCTCGATTTAGACCCCAGTAGCACCTATTTCAGCTTAGAAGCATTACTTATCTATCAGAGAAACTGAGTACCTGTGAAAAATCAAGCCTGACGCACACAGCATTGCATTTGGGTTTTTTTCTAAGTCACTACCACAAGGGCAAAGATTCATAAAATGACTTCACAGAATACAGGGACCTCAGTCCAAGTGCATGGTCTTAAAAACAAATACTGGCAAAAATTTTTATTCTGAAGAAATGTCTAGAGCTTACTGCTGCTTTCAGGGCTAGGCTTGTTCAGCATGTACTGTTTAAGTCATTGGAAAGGCTGATCCAACAGGCATATCCTCAGCCCACGTGCGTATAACCAGATGTTTGCTTGCAAAACAACAGCAGTGATTTAAGGAGTTACCATTTCTTCTGAGCTCAGCTGTGGTCACCGACTACACAAACACTTCATGGTACTTTGCTGAAAAGCTTTCTCTTTACACAGAAAATTGATGAGATACTGTTTCCTGAGAGAGCAATTGGTAACCAACGGCCACAGAACAACAGTCTTAATACTACACCTGCTTTGCATCCTTATGTTCTTGTGCGGGTCTTAGCTTAATCATAAAGCAGAAAAATCACATCAAATTTGTCACTCAAACAAATACAGCTAAGGACTTAATATATTCAGGCTAATAAAGTCTTGGGCTCAAAAGTCCTGGCCAGTCTGAGGTATTTAAAAGACTTATGACCCACTGCCTAGTTAAGTGCCCTCACTTCCAGGCTATCAGCCAGTAGAGGCACTTTTTATTTCTTCCAATGAAACTCTGCAAAAAGAATGAGCCTCAAGGAATCTCATTCTTAAGTGAGCAGTAAGTGATGTTCATTGCAACTGGAGGCAGATGAGAAGCACAGAACTAACTCTCTTGTGTTACACAGAAATCAGCGGGGGCACAAGAACTTGGCACCAACATATTCCAAGAAGCACATTTGTACAATATTCTGGTGCTCCAAGTAGCAGTGACTTACTATCAATCACCTACCTCTACCGATTTACTTATCTCACACCCAGGTTCTGTTCACGTTTGATCCAAACACAAAATAAAACCTAACTGTCCTCCTGATCTGGAAAAAGCACTTGAGCACCATCAACACTGTTAAACAGTCTTTGGAGCAGAGTGAAAAACCTCCACAAAAGTTCAAGCCCTACTTGAGCCCAGCAGTAATCAGTGTTTCCTGTCTACTTGATCAGTTCCTTCGAGCTCAGTTCCAGGTCCTGACACTGAAGCATATGCAGTTGTGTGTGCACCAGCTGACCTCAGTATAGCGGAGAGGTAGTCAGCCATGCAGCTGCTTTGGCCTGGGCTCAACTACACTGTAGCTTAGCCCCAGCTGCAGTTCACAGAACTGTCTCAAATGGATACGGATTTTGGTGTCATTCTCAAACCAACTTGCCTCACAGTCACATCTCTGAATCTGTGGTAGGTACTGAAGAGGATTCTTTCAATAGCATGTACATCTGAAACTGCAGGCGACATGCTAAGTGAAGCTGCAAGAGAAAATCAGAAGATCTATATTCACCAAGGTTTAAAGATTTCCTACACTTAATAACTTTGCTGACAGATACTGACAGATAAAACCATCCAGTGGTGGGAGTTCTGACCAAAATCACAAAGCAAGAACTTAAGTCTCTTATTAGCCTGAGATCAAAGCATTATCACCCCTTTTAAAGGGTTATTTCTGTTATAAGACTATACAAAGAAGATGTAAACTAAAGATTGAAGAGATGTAAGAGCCGACTGCCAATTTTCTAAAAATAAGAATCCCAAGAGTTAGGCATCATACCTTACAGTGACTAAGGTATCTATCATACCTTACTGTGACTAATGGTTAAGAAGCTTGACATGCAGAGTTTTACCCTAATGAGGTTATAAAACAAGGCCACTTTGCTGCAAGGGATTTCAGTCAATAGTTTAATTAACATGCTTCTGAGGCAGTCCTTAAAATGCACTGATAAACTGAATAGAAAAGTGTAGTCACAAATCTTGTTATAATCCCAACCTCTTAAATGCAGCTGAATGATGGTAGACAAACCAGAATATATCCATTAATTACATGGGTTCATAAGGTACACTGGAAAATAAGTCTCATTTGTTTTTCCAGTAAAATAAAGAGAAGAATCAAGCTCATGTGAGTTATATCAACCACCATATTCCTAGTTCCTCCATTTTTCCTCCGTTTAAAGTTATAATGAGCCACTCGACAGACTGGTTCATAGTGGTTCATCCACCACACAATCCATCCACCTGGGGACACTGGCAGAAATCTATAGACTATTACAAAAAAGTGGTTTTACAAAGCAGAACTTTAACTAGGTCATAAGCTGAAGTAAACCGTTCATTCATACACCTAATTTCTGATTAAGCACACAAATGCAACTGTGGGAAGAGAGTTCTACAACTTAAAACTTCTCACAGGTCTCAAAACCACTACTATTTCCCCACAAAGCTTTTTGCTGAAGGAGTAGCATATACAATGGACATTTATTACATCAGGAAGTGAGCACTAGTTTATTGAGTAAGAGCACTTACAGATCATGTTTCCAACATCAGCAAAAGTATTTACTAATCTTTAAAGGAAAGGCTGTGATAGCATAGCACTGACTGGAGCAAGAGTAGATTAAAAAAAAAAGGCATTTTATCTAGTTCATAAAGAAAAAAAAAAAAAAAAATGCTGAACCAGCTGTAGGATGTCTCAGTGTACAAGACCAGCCAACCAAAATGCACAGAACAGCATGCTTCCAGAGCCTAACTTGCCTTTTGGGAAGCAAGATCATTACTTGCTGTAGGCATAACAGAGCATGACAAGCAATGGAACACCCTCCCATTTAGCAATGGTTAGCAGCAGAAACTCAGTACACTGAAGATAGTTTGCTTTTGCAGTATACAGGTCTACTGTTAGATAAGGTTACGCTCTTGACCCTTGTTTGCTCTGGATTTCAGTGCTACCAAAATCAAGTCCTGCAGCATTTATCCATCTGTCAAGGGAAAACTTTCTCTATTGACCGTATCTACTCAAGCATGTAGCAACTGTATGGACTGTCCTATAGAAAAGATACACCTGATAAAACAGATACTTGCTTCTCTGAGGCAGCCTGGAACCACTCATCCTTTATTATTAGCAGCCTCTTATTCTGCACATTATTATCTTCTTACCCTGCCTCATCTGTTCCTACCCAGGTCATGCTTTCCCTCAGAGTAAGCACTGAGCTTTAGCAGCAAGACCTTTCCACATAATCAGAACAGCTCTTCACCTGAGGTTTTGCAATCTGACAAGCTACCCAGCAGGTCACTAGGCAGTCCCACCTGTGAGGGCTTCCTGTAGGCTCCTTGTCACTGAATGGGTTCTGCTCCCTAGGCTGGTCTGCTTTTACAGGCATGCAAGTCTTACACCACAGTGATACGTGAAACAGATAATTTGGCTGGAGGAAGCAAAAGTCAGAGGAATCAAATACATGAATTCCTGGCCTGCCGCTCTGCAACAGCCTTTCAAAACACAGTGCTGTCTCTGCAACAGCCTTTCAAAACACAGTGCTGTCTGGTTATAAATCAAGTCCAGTTTTATCATGGGCATTAGTGGCTGACACTTTCCAACCACAAGAGACTCATGGTGTAAAGAAAAGATGATTGCTGTGACACAGTATAATATCTTACTGAAATAAACATATGGTTAAATACTAAGGAATTTTAAGAGAATGCAAAATAACCTTACTACTTCATTTCCCTTTAAAGGATTGTCATACTCCACTCTTCTTGCAGAATGTACTGCAGATACAGCTTTAAAAGATTCTTTTCTCTTAAATCACAGAATAGAAGAGTGATAGCCTTCCAGCTGGAAACAGTTCTGCTAATATTGAGACCTTGAATAAAGAAAGCCAGCAGCATACTGGTTGTATTAACCAGCAGACTGTAGATTGTGAGAGCCAGTTATGCCCCATGCAGCGCACATTAGACACACCTAAATACCGCTCTCAGATTTGGTACCCAAAATAAAGATAAATTTAAGCAAGTTCCATGGAGTGCCATCAAGATAGCCACAGGCTGGAGCATTTGCCCTGTGAGGAGAGCCCCCTCAGCCTGTTGAAGAGATGGTGTTAGGGATGATGAAATGTAACAGCAGCCTGCCAGAGTCTACAGGAGGTCATTCAGAGGAGGGAGCCAAGCTCCACATGGTGGACATAAATTGAAATAAGAGACGTTCAGACTGGACACAGGAAAAATTTCTTCCCTATGAGGAAAGTCCAGCACTGAAACAGGCTGCACAGCTTCTACTCATACAGAATTACAAGGTCCAACTTGATAAAAGCCTGAGCAACCTCATCTGCTCCCATATCTAACCCTGCTTTGAGCAGGAGCTTGGATTAGAAAACTCCAAAGATCACTTCTGACCTGAATTATGAGATCCCTTACCACAGGTAAGGCTCCCTTCAGCTACTCAGTCACAGATCACATCAGACTACTCACCTTCCTAATCTGTAACCGTGTCCAGAAAAGGGATGAAACACTGGCTTTTGTGATGACAAATACACTTTATCTTTTTTATCTTCCACTTTCACATCCACCTCCTCTTTATCAAAAACTTTCCGTAGCTCAAAAGGCAGTTCCCTTAAGGGAAAAAAAAAAAAAAAGTTATAAAAAGAGCTGCTACACTGCGCATCCCATTTTCAGTATACGAAATAGATACCTGCAGTTCCTGAACGGAAAATTAACTAAAAAGCAAATAATAAAGACATTATCATCCAAGTTGAACGATGTTTAAATTTACTCAGCAGTTAACACTCCAAAGCACGTGATGTGTAGGAAGTTCAGTATTGCCATACATCGCTGCAAACGGTTCTTTTATCCCCATAATGAAACAAGAAAAAGACAATTGGCTTTTAAAGAGAAAGAACTGAGTTTAGACACAGTGTGTTTAATTACAAATAAACATGAATCTCAGCTTTTAAAAATTAGATAATTGCCAATAGCGACACTTCTAGTGTAGTAATACCACCTCAGTAATGCTTTACTTGCATTAAGAAGAACACAACAATGCCTTTGTCTATGAGCTCTGATGCAGACAGTACATTTTTGGTGGTGGGGCTCAGCTGGCACAGCGGCTGTATGAAGTGCTCCTCTACCATCAACAACTATTCAGGAACCATCTTGTAATTAGCATGCTCACAAGCAAACAGGGGATGAAAGGCAGCAAACTTTTGACGCATGCACACAAAGCAAGCAAATTACTTTAAACAGTGCAGTTACTTGCTATTACAACTAACACAGGCAACAGCTACAGAAGAGGAATAGTGTAAAAATAGTATTTTTGATGGGCTAGCAAAGCATGGAAAATACAAAAATTACAAGGGCTTAGTAGTTTCCCATACTTGAAAAGGAATTTTTACATTATATTCTCCATAAAATTTTATTTGCCTCTGCATTTGTATGGGGTAAGGAAACAGACTAAAAAATTAAAGGCTCAAAATTACACTGGTTTTGTAAAGTAACATTGCAAACACTAGCAAATAACAAAAATCATGCTATCCTGATAACAAGGGGATAACAGTAAGACTGCTACACACAAACGACTGAGATAGCACATTTGGACTGGGAAAACTGTATGAAATTTAAGACTGATCAGAGTTTCTTGATGTTATATGGATAAACTGTGCCCATTTAAGGCTTTTCATCAATAAAAAGGAAACAAAGACCATAAAACCAGAAATGCTAAACCATTTGTGCATTAAGTTCGTTAGCCAAAGTACCATTGATGAGTAGCTCTTACTGGGTACTCTGATTTATTTGTTATTTCATTTTGCACCTGCTGTGCCCCCCACCATCACTCACTTTCATCTATTTCATCAGCAACTGTATGAGTGCTGCAACTGAAAGCTAAATTAAACCTGTTGATGTTAAAACAGCCATTAGCACTGCAGGAACTCAGTCAGGCAGTGGCCTGCACTCCTACAGGGATACTGCAGTGCAGCAAAGCCAAGCAGCTATGTAAAAAACCTAGAGCATAAGCTAAGTGCTATCCAAAGCACACTAACTCAGGCTGATCTGATTAAGAACACAAAACTCACCCTTTTTTTATGGAGTCCAAGAACTGCTGGTTTGCAACATCAGTGTAGCTCCTAAGTTCACCATCATTTACTGTAAACCCATTTTTCCAAAGTTTAATGATTACATCAACCTATAAAGTAAGAACAATTCTCATAACACCATTGATGTAAGAATAGCTTGGTATACCCACAGTACCCTATAATTGTAAATCATCCACTGCATGGACTAAAAATACCAAGAGAAGGCTTGCTATAATCTGTTTCAGCTCTGTGCCAGCAGGCAGAACAACTGCAAGGGGTAAGTGACATTTCTAAATATCTTGTGTCAATCAAAGTTAGAAATAAACCTTCCCCAATCATTTTGCTTCCCTATGTCAGGAACTCCTTCAATTCAGCAGGAAAAAAAGAAGAAAGAATAAAAAAAGGGCTGGAATATCCCAGCCAGCTGCAACTCTTCAAGAGCTAATTTGAGAGCACATACATGCCTGGTGTTGGAACACCAGCAACCAGAATAGTCCAGCTGGGGATTTATTTGGGTAAAGCCTTGTTTTAATCATTCAGGAGGATTTTCTTCAAGTAAGGCATTGAAATACTTCATGCAGAAGCCTTTCACTCAGGAAATGCAGCAAGTATCAGAAAATTTACTTTCAGACAGTCATACATTTATGTCACCCTGGTATATTCAAAATACTGGTATTAAGGTAATGAAAAAAAATTCACAATAACTTACCAGCTTTGCCAGAAAACATTCACTACTTTAACTTGTAGCCTTCACACTGTTCACTAAAATTTCTCCAACTTTAACATGGATATATTTGGGATTACATTTTCATATTTACGCATCACACCATTTAAAGGGCATTTGATCATCAAGATCTGATCCCTGAAATAACCCTGTCTTGACAGATACTGGGCTACATGTGAGGTATGTAAAGCAGGTACAAATGCAGAATTCACCTCAGCTGGAAATTCGCTTGAACTAGGCTTGACAGTACTTGACAATTTCATCTTTTTTTGGTTTTTGGTTTGGTTTTTTTCTTCAGTTTAACTTGTTAGAAGATGATTGCCAAGCACATTGATGACTGATAGAACACACAGCACGGGCAAACAGCTGAATAAAATACCTTCTCTTCCGGTTGGGTAGTCTGTCAAAAAGGTGCACAGCACTCCGTGAAATGAGATTCCTTTAAGTTTTGCTGTCTCATAGCATCTATGCATACGGAAGTTCTCATCATGGGACTGTTCCTCTACAGTAAGCCAGTTTGCGAGTTTAACATAGACTAATTATTCCACACCAGCTCCACATTTAGACATTGACAGAAGTACTGCCATGGAACACTATTTCAGAACTGGAATTTAAAGTAGTGTTCCTGGATCCACTAACATGATTTCCAGCAATGCCCACTGCAAATTTCTCCTTGACGTCTTTGCTCTACATGGCTGTTTCTCCAGCCCCTTACCCATCTTTGGGGCATAACAGAAAAATATGAAAAGGACAGAATCACTGAGATACAAGCCCATAGTAAACATTTCACTACTGCCACAACTGTACAAATGAGAGTGAGTAAAAAAAATCTGGGCTATGCCTCTAGACGGAAAAAGGTACAACTCTTAAGCTTCTTATGTAACAGTACTTCTCATGATTCCTTGCACCTCATGATCAGTTCACTTCCCTTACTAATAAAGCAGAACTGCATTTGCCTATGCCAGTGTAAGTCCTAGGACAACACTAAACCAACTATAAGTAAGAGCCAGAAGCACTGAAGCATAGGCCTGGCTGACTAAGACATGGGAGATATTCTTCCTGCTGTCTGAATTCCACGCGCATTTACTTATTTACAGATGCACTGGACGTGGTTGCAGGACTTCATACATGTTTTCTGGGGTACTCCTGGAGTGCTGTTACTTCAAACATGAGTATTTTTTTCTTCACTTCCTACCTGGTTCTTGACTGTAGTTGGGGGCATACATATAGCACCAACCTTCTGAGCTTCTTCAAAAAGATTATCTACAAAGTATTCACAGTTTTGTTCTGTACCATTCAAAATCTGATCATCAGTTCCTGATTTACACCTGCAGAACAAAGGCATAAGTGAAAATGAAGCCTTGGAGAACAGGTTAGAAGACAAGCAGATACCCTAGAAGCTCAGTACCAAGAGGTGTAAAAGGGATGCTTCCCCACACCCAGGTGATTCAATTGTTATAAAACATCAGGTCAACTCTCTATTGTGCCTTTTCTAGAAACTTCTTATGAATCTCTTACTGCTTCTATTTGCATTTCAGAAGCACAAGTTATAGAATTACAATAGAAAAGGTGAATTCATCTATGCAGAAGCTTCTAAACTTGGTATCAGTGCAAGGAACGCAAGTTAGATGATTCATACTTCTAATTCAGACCCTTGAACACGTAACTGCACACCAGCGAAAGGCCTTCCTTAAAGCATTTCCATGATACAGGCTTGGGCAACTTCCTTTGCCATAAGCTCTGAAAACCACATACAAGAAAACTGCCCGAGGATTTACTTCCCCACGCCTCCCTGGACCTCCCCATCACTGTCACAGAACCACCACTGCTGTCCTTGAAAGTACATAAGACAATCTCAAGAACAAGCAACTGAACACCACTTGAGCACACTGAAGAAATGCAATAGAAGACTTCAGTACCGTGGAGACTACCAGGTTATTAAAAAAGGTTCATCAACTACATCTTTTTGTATACCGCTGTACATGTGACAGCCATTGCTGCTCTATTTTCACCAATCAAAATGCAGAATTATGCAACCTGAATTAATAACTCTCTTTCAGTTTAGACTCTTTGCATAGTAAGAGGATTATACAGCTTTTGGTAAACACTGCAGGAGTTGTTCCTATTGGAGATTCAGAAAAGTCTATTTTAAGCAATTCAGAAAAGAAAAAAATCCCAGCTCTTGAAAAATATCCAGTTTTAGGTAAAATTGCATTGAATTCAAGGCCAGCAATGCTTACTTGAATGGTAATTAGATATATTTGCATAAAAAGGAATTGTTTGCAGAGCATCTATGCACCACTAAGAAATCCCTACAGATTAACATATTTAAACAAAAGAAAATCTCAAGAACCTGAAAGAACTGATTTCAGACATGTTGTCCCCAGTTTAGTTTCCTAATGGAACAAAAGAAACTTGAAGTGTTAATATGGGTATTCACTAATGATTTACCTTGGAAATGGAAATGGAAAACCAAACACCTCCACATCAAATACAGAGATGCACAGTGAGCTGGCAATTTGCATGCTGCCTTTCTACTTTAAATATTTACTCAGCCTTCTCCATCTCGAAAACATCTCAGGTATGTTAAAAATCTTTTAGCAAAACGATTTTTTTTAAACTTCAATGTATGTGGAGCAGGAGGACACAAAAAATTAACATGAAGTTTGAAAAGTCACAGAGGACACACAAACAGCAATAGCAAAGGAAGAGGAAAAAGGGAGTGGGAGGAACTGGCACCTACCATTCTTTCTTGATAGTTTTGATATTGTCCATGTCTTTCATTCTGGTGCTTCACCTAATTATGAAAAGAAGATGGTTTAAAAAAGCACCACAATAACAATCATACAAAGTGCCCAGCACTCTCTGCACCCTTTTGTAGCTGAAACATTATAGTTTTTTCTGAGTTGACAGTCCATTTAACTAGAAACCTCCAAATGCCCCCCACCAAGTCTCCAGATGGTTCTTTGTTTTCCTGCAGCTTCTAATTTAATGACACATGAACCATGCGTCTGTCTCAGATATTCAAAAAGAAGGTTACTTTTTCAGAAATGTACAAAATAAATTCCACAATAATAACGTGAACTGAAAACATACCCTTACTTACGCTAAGCAAAAATATCATATGCCTTTTCTGAGCCACATGATTTTAAACGCCACTGATTTTTCACACACAGTTGCAGAAAAAACTGCATTGCCACTGCAGGCATTCTAATGACCTTCATCTCCATAGTGTGTGTTACCAAACGGTGCAAGATTTGTCAGGTTCTACTTCCTACCATACCTCAACATATTGATGCAGCATCCCAGAAACTGTGAATTTCTGTCCTCCCGTTTAGCTGGAAGGGAAATCTGGATTTGCAAGTACTAAATATACTACAGGATTATTCTGCAGTCAAAGAAATGCAGAATGTCATTCTGATCTCCTTACACTCAGTTCTGAGCTCTCTGAAAAAAAGTTACAGAAAGTCACAGAAAGCCAGAGACATACCCCCCCCCCCCAAAAAAAAAAAAATCCATACAGAAAACCCAGAATCATTCTAAAATTAGAAAAAGCCAGGAGAACATAAGGAGTGTTTAAGGAGTTACTCCGGAAGACTCCTGAGTACAGGTTACACAGTTGATGTTCTGCTCCTGGCATGTTTGGAATGAAGTCATGACATTCTGCATAGCTCTTAGACAGTGTCAAGTGAGCAGTAACGGCCGCTGTACTCCTGAAAAGCACAGTGAGACTAAAACACATTTTCAGTGGTCTTGACATCTAATTTAAGAAGATGAAAAAGTCAGGGGGAAACAATATTCACTGCAGCACTAACAAGAAAAGCCATTCAGTTATTCAGCACTAATTCATGTTCCTCAGGAGGCTGATACCAGTTAAATCCTCATGAGACACCTTCTGTAGGTATGTATTATATAATGAGGCTTCAGAAAAACCCCATGATGGCCAAATAGATTCAGCCAATAAATATGTCCATAACAGATTTTAAAGTTTAGGTAGCCCTCAATATAACCAATGCTCTTATACATTATACTCAGCACACCTTTGATAAGTCACACAAGATGTGGTACAGTCATACCCCCTGAATGTGCTGCCAGAACATTACATTTATGAGGCTGTGCTGGTATTTTTTGACTTTATAAGCATATCTGATCATCGTACTTGGAAAATTGTACCTGCACTTGGAAAAAAGAACTTTCAGTATCAAGTATAGGGAATATACATGCTTAAAAAATACAATTTTTCAATCTGCTCTCAAATTAAGTTTTAACACACTTTAGCACAAAGTACTTCTTGTGTTAATGCGCTTATCTTCTTATCTTTCGCTATTCAACAGACTACTCCCCAAAGCAACGAGAGCCACCTCCAGCCATCTGCTTCTGTTGATTCTCTGTGACATGTCATCAGAGCTGTTAAAGAGAGACAGACACAATGAAGCAGCTCTTCAGATTAATTCTTTTGCTACATTAGGCTGGCCTCAAATGTGCAAGACCAGTGTTCATAACTGGTCAGCTGTGAAAGTCGCTGTTCCTTCTAAAGTACAACAGCAATTAGCTTAGAAGAAACATTTGTGTTAGGTAGCAGGGTAAAGAAATCGCCCTATACAGCATACCGACCAAAAAACCATTAGGCAGTAACGATCAGACTGCACTGCAAGCACTTCAGCAAGCTGACCCAACTAGCACAAACAACCTCTCCTGCCAACTTCTCACAGTCATCCTTAGCTGACACTTGAAACATTAAGAGTTTTGGTACATAGTTTTTAGGTAATAAAAAGTACCACAGATTGGAACTTTCTGCATTTTAAATTTAATGTCTGGAGGTGGAAGCAGCAGAAGCTAGCAGCAGCCCACCACAGCCACATCTAGTAACTGTGGGAGGATACTCCTGGCCTTTTCCCAGCTCAGACTGGCTTCTCCAGCCTCAAAGGCGCTCCACCAGCCGAAGCTCCAGCCCTGCAACCGGCTCCATGGGAGACAGGACAGTGTGTGACATTTCAGTGACATTTCATAGATGGTTCTTGGAAACAAGCAGCTCTCACCTACACAGTTACAGACATATTAACTTTTGCAGACATTTTTCTGCTCAGTATTGTTCAACCCACGCATCCGGTTATTTTAATGCAAGAAAAGCAAACCAGAAACTACTTCTGATGCTTGCTTCGGTCTGAAGGGCAGGAATAGTCAAGCAAGCACACACAGCCCCGGGCCCTATGAAAGCCTGCCTTACTAACTCCGGCAGAAAGTGAACTTCTCAAGTTGAAAGCTATTTACAGCACAGCGCAGTCTATCACTACACCACGTAGAAATTATGACTGAAAACTGCGCCTTACCATACGACAAAGAAACAAGCAGCTAAACTGCCAGCGCAAATTAAAAGCGAGATAAACGTCACTTAATGGCCTGAATGCGACCGACACGCCCGGGTAAGACCACAGCGCGCCTCTTGCCTCCCCAGCCGGTGGAAGGGCTGCGCACTTTGGAAAGAAACCCGCCCACCCCGCGGCTGCCGCACCGGCGCTTGCCCGCGCTCCCGGTGCCCAGGACCGCTCCGCCCGCCCAGCCCCGCACGCGGCAACGCTCCGCGACTCCTGCCAAAGCCAGTGTCTAAAGACGCCGGTCGCAGCTCACGCCGGCCCCGCAGGGGACAGCGCCTGAGGCACTGTTACAGGGACGACCAGACCATAACGCGGTTGTAAGACGGAGTAAGTGCAGCCCCGGAGCGCAGAGAGCAGGACCGGGGTAACGACCCTCCCCGCCCTGCCTGCGCCGGAGGACGTCGTGGTGACGTCTCCCTCCACGCGGGACGGGACCAGGGGCCGCTCGGCGGAACGGGGCGAAGCGGCCAGGAGGAGGCAGGGAGAAGGCTCAGCCCGTCCTTCTCCTCAGGGCGGCCGCGGGCAAAGTTCGAACCCGGTCGGAGCGGCAGGAGCGCGGCTGGGCAAAACGCGCTGCCCCGACCAGCCCGGCCCGGGCC
>JANRGW010043311.1:0-11648 GCA_024733675.1 Psilopsiagon aymara | reverse complement strand
CACTGTTCCCAAGCCGAAAGTCAAAAAACACAGCTCCACACCAGCTACCAAGAAGGAGAAAAACGACTGCTACTGCCAAACCCAGGACATGTACAAAGAACATTCATTATTATTATTAATCTACTTTATGGGCAGAAATCAAATGATGATAGCTGCAATCAGTTTTGGGCTCTTTCTTTGTAAGACTCCCCATCCACTGTCTTGCAGGTTTGTGTGTTGCCAATCTAAGGGAAATAGAGCAAACTTGGTCTTGTGAAGTGGGGAATATTCCCAACTGCAGGGCACTGGCTAACATGAACTCCAAGGGATAAATCTTTTATCAGAAATGTGCCTGTACCTATGTTTACTGAACTATTACTAAATCTTTCCTTGCCCTACTCCTTTTCCACCACCCCAGATATCATATTCCAAGCATGGGGACTCTCCTACTGCGGGGAGGAAGCTCTGGCACCAAAACCTGTTCACAGACATTTTGAAACTGTGAGTCAAGATTATGTTGTTCATCAGTCATGAAGCATTTTGAGTTGGGCCACTAAGAGTGCAGCTCCACTACTGTTATCAAGGAAGTCTCCCAGCTTTTTCCTTCGAGAGCTCTGCTTTAGCACACTCATTATTTGGGTACCTTACAAGTGGAACTTTAATGGAAGATACTCTCGAGGAGCATGTGTATTGCACCACAGTGTGTGGAATTAGAATAAATGAAGTTCTGAATTTTACACACAGACACACTGTTGTATGGCCTCAGTACTGACTGCCTCATTCATAGATCTGCTTCTCCTCATGTGGGCTACTTGCTGATGAAAACTAAACCCATGAGTTGTGAAGATCTAGGATTAAATTTAATTTATTCTTTGGTATCTCTTTGAAATTGAGGTAATGCAAAACTATGTAGAGGTAAAGATGTCTTTTCAATTTCCTGTGTATAGTTCAGGTAGCATGTAACTGAGCAATGAGAATTCAGTACTTTTCAGATCTCACTATTGCAATGTAATTTTTAAAACTAGGATGATGTTCTGAAATATAGAGGAAGAATAAATTGTATGAACAATCTCAGAAAATGTTAAAAAACAACATTATTTGTCCAACTGTAACTGTCAACTTATTTTGCCAAATTACATTACACTGGCATGAATTTACAGAGCAGGAGACTAAAGTTTATGGCTCATTAACAATAACTGTTGTACACCTACACTGTAATTCCTGAAAATGTATTTTCTCCTTCAGTACTGCATATACTGTGTGGAATGACAGTAATTACAGAAACTAATTGAATGAGATAGTCATAACTCTAAAAGTCATATTACTCATTTCAAAATGGTTTATTTCCTGAAATAAACAATCTTTACGGAGTGAACAGGCATAACATCCCTTTAAGTTTATTAAACTCATTAAATTTCCTGAAATATGTTTAAAAGTGTATGCTGTGAATTTAATAGAGGATATAGATACATGCAAGTATGACATTCATAAAAATTAAAATCCTTAAAATGAAATCGCAGCAAAACAGTTTTTCTCAAAAGTTGCGTGTTTTTGCGTATCTAATGGAAAATAGGATAAGTTTTCAGAATTCAGTAGCAAAAATTTGTTGAAATATGAAAACTGTTTTTGTCCTTATATGGGCACAAGCGATATCCTCACCCACTGGAAATTTTAATGACTGCATGGTCAAAACAAATCAACCCTTTCTCATTAATGCAGTTATACTTCCTCAAGTGTGCATTTGCAGGTTTGAGGAAGAACTCCAAAGTTCTGAAGTCGAGGGATGTGGGCACATGTTTCCTGCTTTTCTCCCCAGGTGTTACAGAAACCCATGCTCTGGATGTTCCTGCACTAGAGATCAGCTGTGGTGCTTTGGCCAGACTCAGTGTGGCATGAAGCAGGTGGAAGAGGCCTGCTGCTTCTGGATAGCTGGGCCCTTCTGATAATCACAATGTGACTTTAGAAAAAATGGCTTCAGAACATTCCATTTCACTTTCATGAGGCTCTTTTAGCCAAAACACACAACCCTTCTCATGCCTTAGAGGGGAGATGGCAGTAGGTTGAGGGTTTAATGAAGAGGAGTTAAAGATGTAGCCATTCATGTTATAAGGAGGAATGTGGCAGACTGTTATATAGGTAAATTCTGGTGGTGCTACAAGTGGGGGGAGCACAGAAAACAGTAACCTGCAGTTCCCAATAGCAGATAGGTGTGAAACAGGGCATTGCTCAATGACTGCATGGCTGAGGGTGGATGTGTCCACCTCTGCTCTACAGAAGGGTCCTCAAGGATCATCTAGTCCAACCTTGCAGGGCAAAACATGACCTAGATGTCCCAGCACCCTATAGTTGATGATGAGGAGTTGTTTGTAGGATTTAGTAATGATTTCAACAATTCTAACTTCCAAGAGTTATTTCCCATTTCATTTGAAGATGCTATATATGAACTCAGGTTCTTGTTAATCAATACAATGAAGTTTAATAGTAAGGGGCTGCTGTAAAACAGTGTAATGTATAATGCGTTTACAGATAGAGCAGTCCTACTCTTCAAACTGCACACTTCTGAGTTTATCCTTGACTGTTGTTGCAGTGTATTTGTTTTACACTGGCTTTTCTTAATGTCTGTATTATTTGCCAAGGTTTTGGTCTGATTGCTGTGTTCCTACCTGTCCTCAGTAAACAGGAGCCAGCATTTAGAACAAAATAGAAAAATTGGTCTTTAATAAACACTTATCTGCTTTGCTCCATCTTGTAGGTTGCTTACTTATAAAGTAATCATGTGAATTTCCTGCTGATGGATAGTCTTTTAATACAAACTCTTTTACTTGGGGAATTGCTTTCACCAACATTGATGCTGACAATCTTCATCAACAATGATTCAATGTGTCGTATAAAACAAGGTGATAAATGTACCTCTGCACCCTAGGGTGTTGCTTGTGCAGCCATTTTTCTCCACTTAGCTTTCTTTTACCAGTCACTGTATCGCTGGACTGCAAAACCTAATTGTAGTATCTTCTGCCCTCCTAAACAAGCTCATTTTTCTCCAGCCTAACCCATCAGAGATGCTGTCAATCAGTGTGAAACATATCACACACAGATCAGGGAACAAAGGGCTACAGTGTTTAGGCTATTCACAGGAAATTCTTTAAACCGTTTTCTGTTAAAAGCTAGATTTATCTATTTGCAGTCTTATCAAATAAATCCAGATTTTTATCTACTCTTTGCCTTCAACAACAAACTGTAAACAAAGCAGACTGATGCTAAGAATAGGTTTGTACAAGAATACAAAAAAAAAAAAAAAAATTAATGCTGAGAAGGTATTTCCTCCTCATAATTTTGAACATGGTACCTGGATACAGCCAATTGCCCTCTCATACCACAAGTGACTATAATGGAATTTAATGACCATTGGAAATTATATTATTCTGCACTCACCCTGCATCTAAGGAGGACAGAAACCTAAATGAAAGTGAATGGGTCAAAATAGGGTGAGTTTGACTCAAACTCATTGGCTACAAGTATTCATTATAAACAAAATCTGTCAAATCCTTTCACTAATAAGGATGTAGATCTTATTACAGCCTCAGGACAGTAATAACTTATTCTCTGACATACTATGTGAATTTTATGTGCCTACTCTATAAAAAGTGCACAGTTTCCATAGCAATTTTGATACTTCTATGATACATGATGTGACAGCATGTACCATTTTTTCTTCTTCCATGGTAAATTGTCCCTACCACTCACACAGAGTGCTGCTAGAAATACGAATCTCATTTTGATGTCACTAAAAGCTAATGTCAATAATTAGGCTTAGGTGTTTGCTCTGGCAAGAAGAATTTCTTTATTATTGTTGCACTGCTTCATTACTTAGGTTAGCAATTTCAAAACCATAAATGAGGAATGAAAGAATGAAGTCTAAGAATGGGTTTAGAAAACATTAGAGATAATCCCAAATTTACAGAAGGAAGAGGCCCATATTAATGATCACTTCAGCTGGGAAATTGAAACTGGTGGATGTTGTGTAATTTGTTTTTCACCTTTGGGCATTCATTTACAGGCAAAACCAACAAAACTGTTAGCTCCAGCTGGTTTTTGGCAGAAAAAAAGAATCACAATATTTCAGCCTTGTTTGCTGTATGCATACAAAAGTATCAATTCCTGAATTTCAGTCTGGACACAGAGTCACTTTATCGCACTTGAAATGTGTCACA
This sequence comes from Psilopsiagon aymara, assembly GCA_024733675.1. Classification (NCBI taxonomy): domain Eukaryota; kingdom Metazoa; phylum Chordata; class Aves; order Psittaciformes; family Psittacidae; genus Psilopsiagon; species Psilopsiagon aymara. The sequence continues at coordinate 7,458 of JANRGW010043311.1, read as the reverse complement.
GTGGAATCTTGGACAAGGAGCATGACCACTCGTTGAACTGTTGTTAGAGCAGCTCCTTGTCTGGTGAAAGACAAGACCTTTCTTTGAAAGTCTGTCATGCCATAGGCAACTTGCTGGGTGAGGTCTTGTGACCTGAGGCAAGGAGCTGTAGAAGTCCTGTAGGCCTGTAAAACCAGGGCCACAGGCCTATATCTTACATTAAAAATTATTGCCATATCATACAGAAGTATCATCAGGTGTGTTTGTCTGAGTTTAGATCCCACTATCTCCTGCAGTAGTTGAAATGAATTGTTAAGTTTAATTTATCTGGGAGGAACTTTGTATGACTAGGTAGACCATAACCCACCAGCCATGCCCGTGGTTGCTTTGTTTCTAATGATTTTGCTGTGCTTTCAAAGTTGCATGTCAGATGGGGCTGACATGAAGCAGGAATAGGAAAGATACTTGCTGCTAATGGATATGGTCTTAACCTTTAAGTGTGGAGTTTGTTTCTAACATTTCTGTAGCTCTTCTATCTATTTTACTGTTATACTACTCAGTGGATCAATGCACCAGAATTTTAAAGCTGTTCAGGGCTGGTTGGTTTTTTTTATCTGTGAAAAATTAGCACTTGTTTTGTTTCGTTTTGATTTTTGCTTTACCTGGTGACTTTTGCTATAGCATTTTTTCCAGCTGTAACATTTCCAGCAGTATGGAAAGTCAATTAGTAAAGAAAATCAGTAGATGGATAATCCAAAGGACATCTGAACCCCAAAGTAAGGAGTAGGATTGGAGGAAGATACCATGGCTGAATAGGAATCATGTGCAGGATGCTTTTATCTGTAAAGCAGATTTTAAATGCATGTTAATGCTGCCCATGTTAGTAGCCAGGGTCTTGGTGGATGGATCAATGTTTATTTGCAGCAGATCTCATTAAGGGTAAAATAGGAGTTTGCATAAAAATCTCATTGTTTGATGTTATTAAATTATACAGTAAAGAAGCGACATTGATTTACAGGTGTAATATACTGTTATGCCAGAAAGCTGTATTGGTTTCTATTAAGTACATTTGCAGTAAAAATTATTCTACATAAATATATGGATTAATTTGCGACACTTAAAAACTTTAGATTTATGTTGATTTTTATGTACAAAAAGTGTTGTTCCACAATGCATACCAGTAATATTGGTTTACAATGCTTTTCGTATTAAAAAGAAAAGTTTATCATCTTTCATTTATCGATTTAGCAGTTAATTGTATTGCTTTTACAAAAAGGTCTCAAATAGAATGTAATCTAATTCAGATAGGCTAACACAGATTCCAATTTATAAAAAGTGGAACAGGAGGAACTTGTCAGTATTATTATTGCTTTTATTATAGTTGCAAATATAGTCTTGTCATATTATTTTTCAGTAGAATAAATGCTCCTAGCAAAACAAATTTACCATGACCTTGTTATTGCACAATCCTAACTAGCTACATGTACTTCAGAGGTTCAACTACTTATATTCCAGTTTTCTGGCAATCTGGAGAAAGCTGTGGAAAAGTTTGGCAACTCTCCATTAAAGAAAAAGAGGTGAAAATGGAGCTTTGGAAATATAATCTGCACATGATTTTTTAATATATCCTTTATTTCTTGTTCAGTTTTATGTATCTTTATGGAGATAGTGGGGCTGTGTTCTAGGTGGCATTATTATGTATATATATCTCTATGTGTTAGCTGTGTCCTTTCGCCGATGGAGTGGCTTCAAGCTCTTGCTGTTTCTGAAGCCTTTCCCCTGAGGGCAGGGCAAGCACAGAGGTGGAGAACAGGGACAGACAAGGGCAGCCTCTGACACTGACTCTTGTTGGTGAACTTGGTGTAGGAGAGATAGCCTAGTCTGCCCCTGTTCCCCAAGAGACGGTCTTGGAGAATACCAAGAGGGCAGACTGAGAGCACAGGAATTTAGGGAAGGAGAGCATGGGTAGAAAACGGGTCTTGTGGTTTATTGTCTGTGCGACTTCAAAATTCTGTTATCTTGGAACCAGCTGTTTCAGTTGATTTACCTCACTATTGGAATTGCAACATAACAATATAAATGATGGAAAAATTAGCCTGCTTCTGATGTATGTTCCTTTGGGGGTTTTACAGATTCATTTTTTCTTGGGGTAGGGCATGCTGGGACACTGACCAATATTCTTGCTAAAATTAAATCTGTTATCTCTTGGGTAACAAAAGCCCTTCAGCTTACCTTGTTTGCATCTTACTCTCTCAAAGCATATGTCCTAATGTGACAACAGGTTTGTTCCTCTGCACCCTTTGCAGATACGTTGTAAAGGAACACTTTCTCTGTATGACAACAGTTTGCCTTATCTGAGGGCAAAAATGCCAAGGCAGACAAAGGGGATGACTTGGCAGAGCTCTGTTGAAGCCTCAGTGAATGCCTGAACTTCACTTTGTTAAACAGAAGGGAAAGACTTCCCTAGTTGATGCAGAATTTACCATTTCTCTCTTTCTGTAAGAAGAGATTTTGCTGTGGGGTAATGATCTAGTCCTCTCTGATGTTCTGTTCTGCCTGCTGTGCCTGCATCTGCCCCACCACTCTAATTGTTTTGCCAGTGGACAGAGCTATGTAAGTCAGGTGGTTATTTAGCAGTTATTAGAAAGCTTGTTTATGATTGAATGGAGGCTTCCTGATACATTTCATTATGGCTTTTTCCTGGGTGTAAAATTCCAGGTTGCCATGATCTTTCAAATTTAGACAGGCATTTGGTTAAATGGAAAGTTGCTGAGAAATTTGGAAGAAGTTGTAGTTTGAACATAAAAAACCTAATTTGATAGAAGTCAACCTGTTTTCTGCATTCATTAGATTTGGATTTGCTTTAATAATTAAATTTCTATCTTCAAAGGGTTAGAAACCCAATAATTCATTTTGTTCATAGTACATTTATGGATTAGATGCATCCACTTAATTATCTTGGTAGTTTTCAGTTCTGTATTGCAATGAATTTTAACTGCAACTATTGAGAAATGACAAATCAGAACTGACAAGTATTGAACAAATACTTTCAGCAATGACATTTTTTCAAGCAAAACTGAAATGTGGAAAGTGAAGTGTGTTTCTGGATCATATCTCTTTTCAATAAGTTTTTCTATGAAGAAAACTAAAGATTGCACTTAGTCTCTTTTTGCTATGACTAATTCTGACTTTTTTGTAAAGTGTACTCAATACAAATACCTTATGAATCATTATACTATCATAAAGTGTGCTCCACATAAGCCAAATTATATACATGTAGATCAGTGAACTACACAGTAAAATTGAACCCAAACAAATAATTGTAAAGCAACAGCCTGCTAGAGATCTTGCATAAACCACCTTGTTTCATTGACAAAGCAATATATTTGGTAGACAAAGTAATATGTAACTCTAATGAGGTGTTTCAATTTCAGCCCATGTTTTACCTTGTAGTATTTCCATTTTTATGAATGAACAGAACCATTAAATTAAAAATGAAATGAGGTGGTAAATCATTGATTTTATTGTATAGGAAGTTGTATGACTGGATTTTTCTGAAAGGAAAAAATAAGCTTGCAAAGCTGTTCTACGCATGTTGCCTTCAGCTTGGCTGTTTTCCTTTTATTTAACTAAAACTTCATTCCTTCTTTAAGCTCTGGCCTCTTGGAAATCACCAACAAAAAGTCAGGCACTCTTAACTAAGCACGGCTCAGTTTATTGGTCAGGTACCACTGGAGCTTTGGTTAGCTCGTTGCTTTGTTAATGAGTGGCACTCACTGGTGTTCCAGAAATCTCGTTTCACTATATAATGGTTCAAACTTCTCCACGGATTCTGGCTGATGTGGAACAATCACAATTTGAATGTTGCAGCTTTAGGCAGATCTTTACATGCAGACCATTAATGTGTTGCTGCATTTCAGAAATCCAGGTTGACATTCATGGTGTCACTTGCTGCATTGTTAGCTTGGCCCCTGGTTTCAGGAGTGTAGTAGCTGATCATCTTCCCACAAGGGCTTGTTCTTCTACTGTCCCTTCAGAACAGCCCAGTATCGGGGCTTCTGTGTAAACCACCTGTAAGATTGTATTCTTCATGTTTTTAAAGCTGAAGTGGTGTGGATCTGATTTCAAGGAGTGTCTGAGGCCTTCTAATGCTCTTGATGTTCAGGGGGAGCACTGAAATGGAAAACTCTCACAGTTCTGATTGCAGCCAACATACAGAAATCTTTAGGCTGCACAATGATCAGGATTTCTGTTTAAGCACAGCATGGTAGAAAAACGTCTCAAGGTCTCGGCTTAACAACTGGCTTTCTCCCTTCTGCTAATACTTCAGTTTCAGCACTTGAAAGATTATGTACTGGATCCTGATATAGCAGGTGATACTGGGAGAAAGCAGCACACCATTTCTTTGAGCAACTGATGTTTGCTTCAGGCAAGTTGCGTAACTCTAGTAGTTGCCCACCACCCTTCAGTCCATGTCTCTTGCTGGAATCGGCGTCTTCAAAACATCTCTTAAATCAAATATCCTGTCAAAGAACCAAGAGTTAAGCCAAAAGACACCTACTTTCTCTGAGAGAAGTGATCATACTTTTCATCTTGGTGGTGACCCTTGGTGGAAATCGCTGTGAGAATCCCAAGTCACAGCAAGACTGTTACGACACTTGGCTGATTCTCTGTCTTTCAGTTTAACTCAGAGCTGCTTGGTGGCCTCCAGCAGGTCACACATAAATCATTCCATCCAGGTAATTATTCTTTTTCTGCTGTTAGACTAAAGTCATGACAGTTCTCTAGCTTTCTACCGTCTGTGGCATTTAAAGACTTCTTAAGGGTCAGCAGCCACAAAACTGGAAGTATTAACATGGATTACAGTGGCCCCATAGTCCACAGCTCTCACCTTTAAGTGAAATAGAAGCAAATGCTGTCGTTGGAAAACTTTTGATGGGCATAAGATATAAACTCCTAAGCCTCTTTGTGCCATGAAACTCCAGTAGTACTTGCCTCTCCAAATAACTTCTGGTATTGCAGCTGGGTTATTACAACATGACAGCCTGTACAATGACAGAATTTACATTTGAAATAGCAACTACCTGATAAACTTCAAACTTAATGGGGAGACTCTGAAATTAGAAGTTCTTCTTCCATTAAAGCAACTGGACTAATAGAAGATACTACCTCTTCAAAGGCTCTTGAACACTAAGGGTTATTCTGTCCTTAGAAGTAACTTGATTAAGCACGTGGTAAGGATTTTAGTGACTGAATTTCTACATCTAGGGGTGTGGACCTGCATTTCAGTTTTCCAGAATTCCAGATCTCTCTGTGTTCACTTCCTCGGAGCAGCAAAACCCGAGTTTTTATATTTGACATTCTGGTTTTGATGTCTAAATCGTCATGTTCCAAGAACCTGTGGTAGGAAACTAATTTTGTTTCTGAAAATCAGGCTTTCTTAAGTGCCTAAAAGCAGTGACTGTGGGAAACTTCAACCTGAAACAATAAATCTTTACTGATACAGAATGACCTGCAAGTAGCTAGCGTTGTGCATTTGATCTTAAAATGTATATTGGATATATAAGACATGACATTTTTGTTCATTCTTTTCCCAATTGCATGATCTATGTACATTTCTGTCACACAACGGACTTCAAATATGTACATGCAAAATGGTATATTCTATTTAAATAACGGGTAGAGGATTGTGTAATTTACTTGCACTTTGTAACTAAGAGGTCTATAGAGAAAATAATTTGCTGAAAGAACAGCTCATTTTGAGTGACAAAGTTTGGAAAGGCTCTTTTGCAAGATAGTTTATGAACAGAAAATGACAAGATCTGTTGGAAATATTCTTTGCTTTTGTTTAATCTTAAAAAAATGGTGGTGCTGCATTTGTATGCTTACCAAAGTTATTTCTGACAGCTGGGTACCTCTGGCATGTTCCTTAAAGGTTTTGAAGTCTTGTAACCTCCTGATCAGGAATCAGAAAAAGCAGAGACTAAAAGGTAGTTAACCACTTTCAAAATATAGACTGGTTTCTTAACTTTTAACATCTATGTTGTTTTCCTGGGAACATACTGCAAATCTAACACACTGTTTGATTTGTGTATGTACAATTGATCTTTGGCTTTGTAGCACCCCAGCACAGAAATGGCTGGTGGTCCTGTTGCGGAAGGAGTGTGCCCTGTCCCCTGCCCCAGTGAGCCCCGTCACTGATGTGATGTGGCCTGGATTTGCCTAAAGGGGCTGCTGAGCTACCATTTCTTGGTCTTTTTTCCACTGGGGATCAAAAATCAAGTGGAATCATTCACTCATTTAAAGGGGAAGGGAGCAGGGGGGAAGAGCAAAACTGATTTGCATTGGTCTGATAAAATGCTAAATGGGGCATTCTGTGATCATTTATTCTGTGATATTTATAGCTGACATTGGAATATTGTGGAAACTGGGGACTTGGTGTGCGATGAGACAGTGTAGTCCCTGTCTGGAAGGCAAAATGGACACAGAGGAATAGGAGGAAAAGGATGAATATAGAGGGAAGCATACAGACCTCAAATGGCTGAAGGTCATAGTAGGAATTTGTGCCAGGGCTGGGAGCTGTATGTTGTCTGAACTCTGGTCAGTGTCATGGTCATGGGGTTATCTAATCTCCTAATCATACACTTGTTTTTTTCCTAGTGAAAAGCATTGCTTATGTGTCAGTATGTGTACTCAATTCCATTAATGTTTACAGTTACAAATATTAAATTACTTTGATTTTGCTGAATGGATACTTACCACAGTGTCCAAGATCCGTATTATTTTTGCAAATATTTTTTTCTTTTTTTTCCTTTGAAAACTCTCTTAAGGTCAGGGTTGAGACATGGTGGTGAGAGGAAGGAAACCTGGTTCTGCCACTGCTGTGCCAGACCTGCCTGCAGATGGGCTCTGCCAAATCCACAATCTCTTCCATGGGAAAATGAAACATAAAGAATGGCAATGTGAATTAAAAGTCTTGAAGATCAGTTTGCTTCAGAGATCACGCAACAAAAAAAGTTAAGATAATCTCTAGCCTTTATGGAAGATTATTGTGTTGACTCTGCTTTCACCATGCAATGTTAATACCGTGTGGAATGCTGCCTGCAGCACCTGCAGCTGATTAGCATCTTGGAAATATACGCGCGTGTGTATATGTGCATATCCCTATATATAGAATCATAGAACAATTAGGGTTGGAAAGGACCTGAAGATCATCTAGTTCCACCTCCCCTGGCCATAGCAAGGGACACCTCCCACTAAACCATGCCACCAAAGGCTATGTCCAACCCAGCCTTGAACACCGCCAGCAATGGAGCATTCACAATTTCCCTGGGCAACCCATTCCAGCGCCTCACCACCCTTACAGTAAAGAATTTCTTCCTCATATCCAATCGAAACTTCTCCTGTTTAAGTTTGAACCCGTTACCCCTTGTCCTATCACTACAGTCCCTAATGAAGGGTCCCTCCCCAGCATCCCTA
>JANRGW010043308.1:0-21146 GCA_024733675.1 Psilopsiagon aymara | reverse complement strand
TATTTCCAATGACTAATACAAAACTGAAGTTAATTCTTTCTTGGTTATAGCTAAGTGTGACTCATGCTGCTTGTCTTCTGCTTTCAGGCACTGATCCCATGCCCAAGGACTCTTATTACCAATTCTCGCTTCCAGGTAAATGTCAAATATTACCATGCATCACCTATATTTCCTTTATTTTTTGAGCAAATCCTCTCATGGTTCATGTTTGTTGTTAATGCCTTAATTTTTTATTTTTTTCTCTTTTTCTCTTCTGAAAAGATCTTTTTGTTTCACAAGTCCCATCTCCATGCACAACAGAAACAATGAAAACACCAAAGATTGAGAAACAGCCATAAAAACATTATTGCTCTGTGAACTCATTACAAAAGGCCTAGACCACTTTCCAGCCCTGCTAAGCCTCTTCTGAGATACCCAGTCTGGTTTTATTGAGAACAGTTAAAGACTGTTAACTCATCTTTCACCCTCATTGTTACTGAAGCTTTAAATGCATTTAGACAAGATGAAGAGAGAGGATACTATTATTCTTATATTAAAAAACACTAGGAGGCTTGCATGGATTAACAAGGAGCTCCTGAACAAAATCCAACAAAAAGGAAGCCATCTCAGAGTGGAAGCAAGGACAGGTCGCCTGGGGAGAGAATAAATTGCCCAGGCAGCCAGGGATAAGGTTAGGAAACCTGAAGCCCTGATAGGAGTATAACTGCCCAGGGTTTTCAAAGGCAAGAAGAAAAGCTTTTATAGGTATATTCATAATAAAAAGAAAAGTATGAAAAATTGTGGGCCCTCTCTGGAAGGAAACAGGAGAGCTAATTACCCAGGATATGAAGGAGGCCAAGGTATTCAATGACTTCTTTGTCTTGGTCTTCACTGTCAAGAACTCGAGCCACACTGCCCAAGTGACAGAAGGCAAAGGCAGGGACTGAAGAATGAAGAACCTACTGTAGAAGATCAGGTTCAAGGCAGTCAAAAACCTGAAGGTCCATGGAACCTGATAAAATGCATCCATAGATCCTGAGAGAACTGGCAGACAAAGTGGATAAGCCACTGTCCATCATATTTGAGAAGTTGTGGCATCCCAGTGAAGTTCCCACTGACTGGAAAAGGTGGAATATAGCCCCCATTTTTAAAAAGGGCAAAAAAGAAGACCTGCGGAACTACAGACCAGTCTCACCTTGGTGCCCAGCAAGATCATGGTGCAGATCCTCCTAGAAACTATGCTAAGACACATGGAAAATAAGGTAATTGGTGACAATCAACATGGCTTCACTAAGGTCAAATCATACCTAACAAATTTGGTGGCCTTCTACAATAGGGGTTACAACCTCGGTGGGTATGAGAAAAATTACTACTGTCACTTATCAGGACTTGTGAAAGGCAGCAGACATTGTCCTCCCGACATCAATGTCTCTAAACTAGAAAGGCAAGGATTTCACCAATAAACCACTCAGAACTGCCTTGATAGTAACAGCTTCATGCTTAGGGCTAGCAAGGCCTTCCTTCTGGTAAAGCAATTTCCTATTAACTTTTTTCCTCTGAAATTAATAAAGCAAATTGTTGGGTTTTTTTAGTGGATTGACAACGTGCATATCAAGTATGGGGTGCAAATTCTGGGATTGTTTATCTGTCTTATCTCAATAGTATGTGAAGATACACCCCCTCCTTCCTTATTCCTCTATTACAACTATATGGATTGGTATTGACACCCCACAACATCCTAAAACATTTCAAGTGCTTGTCTTGATCACATACGACTAAAAATGGAAACAAATTTTATTATAAAGTTCTCCTAATGTAGATTTTAATTCTTATTGCATACGTCTGACTGTCCTAGTATTGTCTGTACTCTGGATTAAGTGAACCCATGAACATGAGCTTTGGAACTGGGGTGTGTAGAGTGGCTGTGTTTCATTGTCTGTGTACTCCAGCAGTGTTCAGTCAGTGCGGTGGATCTAGGCCAAGAACCATGATAACTTGTAAGTGATGTAGTAAGCATATCAACATTCATATGAAAAAAGAGAGTTCCTTACAGCATTCTTAGAGTATGTATGATTGTGCAGAGGCATACTCTGCCTTAAGTTACAATCCACTTTTTCAAAAGCTTTCAAAATTGGAGAAGGCACTGGCATTCAAGAACCTAGAATGGGACAATGTATGATTTGGAGTATAATTTCCTTCCCCTCAGCAAGCACATATATGTTTCAAAATAGAAATACCACAAAGCAATTTACTAAATGATACAAAACTCCTGCAGTACAAAGTCTAGTTAATGGCCTTATTCACTGTGGCTCAGAATAATTAAAAAACATTACTGCCAGTGACAATTACTTTGAACTTTATTAAATCTTGTGATGAACCCATCCCTATCAGTTCACCATAGGAGTGCTGGGAGGATTGCTTAATGCAATATCTTCTGTCACTCAGGAGCACTGCAGACTGTCCCCCACGGTGACTTCACTTACAGTTGTAAAAAAATGTAATCCACTGTATGTTAAATGTAGATTTTTCTGGCTAATGGCATGGTTGATCTTAAACTCTTACAGTGCTGAGGATAGTCTGCATTAGCTTTTTCCTGATTCATTGCATATGTACCTTTGTTGAGTGCTAAAACTCAACCCACAGAAAACTAAAGCATTGTAGGAATAGGGTGTAGGGGATCTCAAGTTGCAGGGACCAGATTCCCTTCAGAGGCTTTCAGTTTTATCCTGGCCCAGGATAAAACTGCTCCTGCAAATTCACTCTAAACATTATAGAAGTACTGAACTACAAGATATAGAAGCAAAGCTGAACTCTGAAAGCATTCTTAACATTCAGCTCAAATTCTGACTGAGACTATTCTTTAAGCATACAAGCAGAAAGCCTCCATAAGATGGCAAGGTCTTTAGAGAAAGAAATACTTAGCTTCAAACATGTCCTTTCATTTTAAGTCAGCTGAAAATTGTCAATTTGATGCTGGACATTGTGTGGTTCAAAGAGAGCATGCTGTCCAGCTCCTTGATTTCCAAGAGATAGGGACAAACTGGATAGAATAAAACAAGGCAATGTAACAGCCAGGGTTTATTACATATGAAGACAGAAGTAGTTTGAATTGTCCAGCTCAAATAAGAGAATGAAGAAAAAATATTATAATAGTCTATAAATATGCCCAAGTATTTTGTAAACCAGAAGGGATTAGCATGTCTCTATCTGTGGTCAACAGGATAAGAAAAGCTTAAACTGCAATAACAAGGATTCTATTTCCTCTCCAGAAAATAGGCCTCCAGTTCAGCCTTTCACTGTCTTACCAACAAGATTGATATGGACATATTCTCTAATATAAAATCCTAAAGAATAGGCAAAAGAAATGGCTGTTAGGATAAAGAAGGTATAACAGATCTTGCCATAGTACTTCTTAAGGTCCCTTCCAGTTTTGTTTCTATTAAAAAGCTAGCAAGTACACATTTATACAAGAGTGAGGTAGAAAGTAAAAGCAGTAAAAAAGTGTCAAGGAATCTTCCAAGACTTTCTTCCAGTTTTCCTTAATTGTGGCAGAAGCATACATGAAATACATACCAGGCTCTAGGTTCCAATGATTGCTTGGTATTAGAAGAAAAACAACCAGCCAATATTGCCAGTTTGGGTTGCCATACTTCAGTTGGGTTTTCTGCCTTCAAAAGAACTCTGAAAATCTGTATTTAACAATTTAGTCAAAGCAATAACCTGACACTACTGATTCTCATTATTTACATACTGGTTTATTCCCATGAATACTTTTAGTATTCATACTCTTTAATAAGGCAGGCACCTTCAGACTATAAAAAAGTAGTAAGGGGATACTTGCCTAGTAAGGGAGCAACTCCTCATTTCCATTCATTAGTTAAGAGAGAAGCCTTGGGTGAAGCACTGCAATGACTCCAAACTGAAAACCAGGAATGAGATCAGAGCAGAAACGAATTTTTCCAGACTTACTCTACAAAGAGCACATTCTCTAGTTTTTCAGTTAGGAAGCTCGGTATTTTGGATTGGGTGTGTGTGTTTGTTTGGGTTTTTTTGTCTGTAAATAGGTGAATAGCATCTAATGCTTGTAGACCTCATCTGTAGACATCACAGCACATTGGACTGAATTACAAATCAAATATTTTGCTGCAAAGCAGAAACTCTGTAGAGATGGTATAGACAGCAGAGGACAGTAAATTATAGGACTAAATGGCAGAGTTGTGCCATTCCATATTTCAGGAAAAGTGGTTGCTTTCTAGGACTACAGCAAGTATTAAATGCAGAAGTCAGGAAGACACACAGGTTTAAGAAACATGTAAAATCCAGAGACTTGGGTGTTTTCCATAATATGCACTATCTGAAAAGGGGTTTTTGCTGCCTCATGAGAGGATCATTCTAGAGCAGAAAATGTCAGAGGTAAACATCACAACTGACAAGCAAAGCCAAACAGAAACAAGCCTTTAGAATTATCAAATTAGGCTTGGAGTTATTTATAAAAAGGAAATATCCAGAGCTGTATTTCAAGAGTAAGGGTTTGTTGTAGGGAGACGGTCTGTGGTGCTGCAGCAGCAGGATCTGTATTTGCTATCAATTTAAAAAAATCCCTCACACCTACGCTACTGTTTTGAATTGAATCTTTCCTATCATTTAAATTCTCTTCATTGATCTAAACATGCTGAGGATATTTAAGAAAAATCACCACCCAAAATAGTCCCAATGCCTTGTACAGTAAATGGGACAGGAGGAAAATGTGTCTCCAACTCAACAAATGCAAGGCAGTCAGCTACCAATCTTCGTATAATGTTTTCTTGGCTATAGCATTTTGTAAATTAGTTTTTTTGAAAGGAGTTCGTATGTATAAACACAGCAAGCAGTACTCAGTTAATCCATAAATGTATTTGCTTTAAGGAATAGTTCAACCACATGGTGTTATTAAGAAATCTGTCAGGCTCTTAGAAATCCAAAATTCCATTCTGCAGAAGAGCTTTAATTTCTGTTGCCCTGAACTTTCATAGTCTCAAATTTCAGGATACCTATTGGCAAATACAACAACATTGATTCAGATAGTGTGATTTATTGTTAAGAACACAGCTAGACAGAGATTAGACTTCAGGACATTTTGCTCTTGAGAATGTGCTCATGTGCTTAATTCCTCTCCGAACTAAAGGGTATTATTTGGATGCTTCCCAACAGACTATATGCCTTTCAACTTTATTGTAATACAGAGGTTCCATTTCAAAATGAGTGGGTGTTAAATACAAAAGCATTGTACATAGTATTTCAGATTACTCAATGACACAAATAACATGACTGCACCATGCTGTAAGGGTTCAAAGTATAGCTTTGAGGAGATTTAAGTCAGAAGTGGTCTCAATCTTTACTATACCATTTGTAAGGCCATTAAAGTGTTTGTTCTTACTCATTTGTAGTTGCTGTGTTCAACTAAAAGGCTACCCCTCATTGCATGTATCAGAGCCAAGTCACGTTCTCCTGCACTAGGACTTGCCAAAAATCAGGTAGTACAAAGGAATGACACCAACAACATCTCCATGCTTTAAAATGCTTAAGTCAATAGGTTAAATAGATTGCTTTTACATCTTGCTGTGAAGAAAGGAATTATGACAAGAAGACAGTATCTCTACGTTACTTCTTCATACTAGTCACTAATTTTATACAGCTTTGGACAGTTAACAAACTTTTATGTCTCAATTCACCTCTGATGGATGTGGGGTTTAACTAATGACTGTTCCTTATTTGGGAGCATCACTAGAGAATAAAATGAAAAGGCAAATAAAAAAAAATATTGGAATTTGGCTGTGGATCCATTCAAATACCTGACACCATGCAAATAATCAAACTTCTAAAAAGGCCCACCTAAAGCAAGAAAAAACTTCATGTCTTCTTATCTCTTACTATATTAGCAATGAAGCAACATGCTACACTTACCTGAGAGTATAATCTGGTCCAAAAGTGATAAAAATTTAGAGTAACAGGAAATATTTGACAAAGCTGTACTTCCCTCAGGAAGTTTACTGAGTTGAATGACACTTCCAGGGGGAAGAATGAAAGGTAGAGCTAAGTAAAAAGCTTTCCTGAATAATTTTAAAATTCTCTTACTATCACCACAAGAAAGAAATTATTACTGGTCTAGATTTGCATTCCATCTATATGCAGTAACAAATGAAAACATATAACAGAAAACTCGAACCCTTAAGTGACTTTTTAACAGAAATGCTACTTATGAAATGTTGAGAGACAGCTTCAAGACAATATCTGTGAGATAAAATACACAGACATTTTCCCCCATTCTCTTCAAGGAAATGAAAGAAGACTTGCTTCCAAAGTCACAGAAAGCATTATACAGGGGAAAAAATATACCTCAAACAGTATTCATTGCAGTCAATTGGCAACATGAACTCCTTCCCTGAGGAATGCTCAGGTTGAAGGACTCAATACAAGGGGCTGGCAAAGCTGAAGGAGTGACATCCCCTTCTCTCTCCTACAGACCGATGGTAGGCAGATCCTGTTTGGCTGCCATGCACCCACTTGCCTATCCCCTCTCTTCTTCAAAAGGTAGGGTGAGAAAACAAGATTAGAAAGCTTAGGAGTGAAGATAAAGACACAGAAATTACTTGCATGTTAGTGCCATAGACAAAACATAACTGATCTTAAGGAAAATCAACTGCATTTATTGCTAATAAAATAGTTAGAAAAAAGCATAGGCAGAATTTAAACCACCTTTCCCTCTTTAACCTAGACTTCATTTCACTCCCTCATTGCCAACTCCCCTCCCTTCCTAAGAGACACAGGGCACTGAGGTGAGGGTCAGAAAACAACAGTACCTTTCTGTAGCTCCTATCTCCTCACAGATTTTTTCTGCTTCAATGTGGACCCTTCTCCACAAGCCACTGCTCCTTCAGAATGAAATAGCTCCTACATAGGCCTATCTACACATGCCATAGCTCCTGCCAGAAACCTGCTCTTCCACAGGCACCTCAGCAGACAGAAACTTACTGCACCATCATCTCCTTTTCTCACCCAAATACCAACAAGACTGCTTCTCAACACTTTTATCTATTCTCCCCATCACCTGAAGGCTGGTTTTGCCCTTAAATAGGTCTCTCCTGAGGGGCTATATCTGTGACTGAATAGTGTGGCAGTGCTCTCCAGTGAGGCCCTAGGGGATGGCTAGAACTCCGAAGACCCAAGGCAGACCAGGACAGCTATGGTGTAGGTCTGAACTGCTAACTGGAATCCCACCAGTAGTCTTAATAGCCCTAAAACTGGGGGCTTCATCTGAACTAGTGGCCCAGGGCACCCACAGAAGGAGGGATGTTCCCTCTCCCACCCTCATGCTGCACCAGCAAGCAGCCCCTTAGCATAAACTGTGCTCTGATAGAAGTTGCTCTTAAAACGCAGCATTAATGATTTGTATTTAATTAGGGCATTTCTACTTTCTCACTTTGAACTGGTTATTTCCATATGTAGCACTCAGAAGATGAAGGACCTGTGGATACTGATATTTAGTAAGTGGTAAATGTGGATGAGAATGATCCTTGTCTTTCTGGGATGTGGTCTCACTGCATTTTTATTACAAAAATTCGATGCCTTTTTGATACCTAAGCAGACTAGTAATTAGTTGTCAAGGTACAGCTAAAATAGCAAAATAAAACTTGTAGATTTAATCAGCATTTCTATGGTAGCTGAAATTGTGCTGCTTAATGAATAGAATGGGTTGCAGTAAAAATGAGTTGATTGTGTATCCCCAAAAAATTGATTCCTGGAAGATCAAAGAAACACAATACCTTCAGGAAATAATATTAGAAAAATAATAAACTGCATATCTCTCACTGCCCTTAAAAAATGAGCAAAAAATCTAAATCTCTTTAGGAATATACCAAATTTAGACTTGGATATAGCTGGAGAAAATAAATGTTGAAAGGGAGATTTTTGTTTGGAGTAAGTCTTCAGAACAGCCAAGCTGACTGACTATCATAAAGGCTGCTTTTAATGGAGAAAAAAAATGTTAACTCTCCCTGGTGCTTTGGATGTTTGAGGCTTTTTTGGTGAAATATCTCATTGTCTTCATTTTATAGTCACAGACAACAGTGCCCTCTCATCAGGACCACATAGACAAAGAGGGTAAAAAGAATTTGCTTTAAAATACTCCATTTCATTGTGAATTTGAACAAAAATGTCTTTGAGGTGCTGCTCTGATTAATGCTGGAAGCATAGATGTGATGTTAAAGCTGTTCTGTTGCCATCTTTTGAAACACAATGGACTTATATTGGACATAAAGTATCCAACAAACCTTTGGCAGGTAAAACGGTTTGGTAAACAAGACTGTTGTGTCTATGTTACCACAGACATAAATTTCCCCGATTCCTCAATAAGCAGGTGCAGATCATGTTTGCAACTTTTTTTGGATGAAATACTATGCTACCCATGTTCATTCATAGAGACTTCTGCGGTTTGACAGTTAAGCTTTCTATGTTTCAGTACCTTGTGATTTTATGCAAGGTCTTTGGCAAAAATAATGATGGAAATTAGTATTCTTTTTGCAATTCTGCTTCTGGATAATGACATAGAAAATACTTCCATTGTTGAAATCAATCTTTTGGAGGGATTTGACAGACTGATGTGAACTGTCTTGCTGTCAAATTTTAAAGCAGTATCTCATTTTTCTTTCACTTCTTATGAGTGCTTAAATCCATTAATATGTTTAAATAGTGAAGTAAATTAGAAAAATAAACTTTATTAGCTTTACTTACATGTCCATTTTCTGTTGGTAATACTTGAACACAAATTAGAAGCCCAGTGGGCTGTGCTGCCAGACTTCTTTGCCTCCAGGGTCTTCTTCGATCTCACATCCAGCTTCTTTTCCCAAGGTGGCTTCCTGCAGAGATTCCCAGCAGCCACTCCGCCCCAGGGCTGTATTGATGCATAGGGTTATTCTGGCCCTGGGGCATTTGCCTTTGAACTTCAGGAGGTTCCTGCTAGGGCACAGTTTGCTGATGTCCCTGTGAAGGTCAGCCTTTGCATCCATTGCGCTGACCATCCCTCTCCTTTTCCAGATAAGCCACACACTTTACACAAGGCCAATTTGTCCTGGCATGCAGGCCACTAATGGATATGAATTAAGTATCTGATTTTAGGGACAGAAGTCTGAATGCAGGATTTAGAGAGTTCACTATTTAACTAGAGGAATAAGCTTACACTTTCTGCAGCAAGGAATTGTGCCATAGCTCATGATACAGATACAGTTGAACAGGATTACAGTGGGTGAAACTGTCATAAGATGGTGAAACAATTTTTCAATAAATAGATCAAAAAATCAACAAAACTTCAATACATTGTTGTAGGAAATATGAAACTTTTACAAAGAATGACTCATTATTCACCATTCTGAGAAGTATTTTTAAATGCTAGTGATAGAAACGTCTGGCATTCAAATCTGAAGCTCTAGGAGTAACAGGTTTGCATTTTGTCATTGTCTGTGTGATAAAAAAGGACAAGTACTGTAACAATACAGCAGATATTAGAATTTTCACAGTTAGCAGCCTGCCTGTCACATCCCTCATTATCTTACTTGCATACAGATGGCTTTCACAAGATTTTTCCCAAGTATCATGCAATACTGAAATGCATCCTATAAAATGTTTTACCATATGTTTACAAATACTGTGTACATAATAATTACATCTTGGCTTAAAGAGAGGGACATTTGCACACCGAAGCTGCCAGTTATCTCTCTAATGGACAGTATTTTATATGTATAAGCACACCTTATAATTAATTATAAGTAAAGATTACTACTGGGAGACGAATTGGTTCAGCACAGTCTGACAGGCTTCATATAGATGCATTTAACTTCTTAAACACAATTTGGAAAGTCAGTAAATATAATGTGGATACGTACTTTGCTACTACAAATACATAGTCAGTCACTCATCTCTTTAAGTCCTAATTAATGTTTTGGGAATAGTAGAAGTACTGTAACAGGTTAATTCGAATCAAATACTGATACCAAAACAGTAACAATGAAATAAATATTTTGGTAAATGCCAAGTCTAAGGGCTGCAATGATAAGAACTTTTGGAAATAGTGGGAACAGCTGCCCACCAAGAGAAATGTTCTCACGTGAATGCTTAGTGAAAGATGGGGAGTGAAGTGCTGAGCTACCAGTGACTTGAGATGCATGTTTTCTTATTAACAAATGAATTGTAAAGTTACTGTAGTATTTTGTAGCTCACAATTACACAGAGCAAGAGTCAACAAGCTGATGGGCCAGCAAGAACCAAGTATGCAGAATAGATTGCAAGACATGGAGCTAGTGAATGCAAGAAAGGCAAGTTTACCACACCTCCTGCTGCAACTGCCCCAATTGACAGCTGATTTCTTCTGTAATTCACATAACATGCTGCAATTGAAATACCTGGTTTCTGCTGGTAAAGGTAATGGCTGGAAATCTGACAATGGATTCCTACCACTTTAATGCCACTGTATACCATTACTATTGCATTTATTACTGCCTCCCTCAAGAAATATGCATAGTTAGATCTGTAGTAGTATTTTTCTATCATGCATAAAACCTTCCCTGCTCTTCTGGGCAAATTTACAACTCAAAGTTAGAAATATCCTCATTAGCAACCCATTTATATTTTGCATATTCTTAATGATGGAAAAGATTGCTCAAGAAAGCACTGAACCTTGGTCTTAGACTAAAAATGAGGAGGTCACGCCCATGTATTTCGCTGCTGCTTCTTCCACTGCTTAACTACCTTCAACTAAATATCCCCGGAACTGCTGAATATGAATTTGTTTTTATCTTTGGCTCTAGTTCTTCGCCCTTCATACTGACTCACAGAATGTTCTGTTGTAAACAAAACACATCTTTGTTTTGATCTCTGTTTAATTTTTTTCTCTAAAGGACTTTTGTTGTCTCAACCCATGCAACATGATGGTGACTCTACTCTGTGACCTCTTACTTTCTCTCACTGTATGTGCTCTGTAGTAGCCATTAACTCTGCATTGAGAGATGTCCCAGAACAGAGGTGCTGAATTACTAAGGCACAAGTAAGCATTCAGAAAATGCACTATATGAATCTCAAATAGCACCTAATTAGACATTATGTCCTATTCAGCATCCAGTTAGCCTCAGGTAACAATCAGTCCACAGTCGTGTTGTGCTAAGAATCATGCGATCACATTGTTAGATTCAATTTCTGAAAATCTGTTGTTCCTTTGCAATACATAAGCCTGAAAATAAAATCTTCATGTTGGAAATTTCTCAACAATTAGAAATACTTCAGAAAGAAACTATTAGATATGTCATTTAACAAAGAACACCCTTTTTGATTGATGCACGTCTCTTGTCATCAACATGGAATAGCTGGAATAGCACTGTTCATCTTCTATGGAAATGCCAGTACAATATAACTACCTTTCATCAATACATCAGTCCACATCTTGAGAACTGTTTCAGGGGAATTCATGCCAGAGATGTGTGTGCTGAAACTGGTTACAGCAATCATTGTTAATCAGTTATTAAAAAAGAGAAAATGGCATTTGCAGACATTTTGTGAACAGCGCAAGAAACCAGACATTCTGGGATAAATTATTCAAAGCTGTCATTTACTTCCTTACACATGTTCTGCAGAAACTTCCACAGTGTTTCAGACGAGATGCTGCAAGAAAGGACACTGACTTCACTCCTGAATTCTGTTTGAAGCCTACAAGGTACATGGATGCCTCCATCACACGGGCACCTCTAAAAAATGGTTTGGACTCAGATTTTACAGGCTGTATGTACTAAAATGCATAGATACCTATTCTACACTTGTAAGGATAAAAAAAGCAGGAAGAAACCCCACCTACTTAATTAAAAATAGAATGTCTCACTAATGTAGCATCACTTTTATTTTGTTCTCTCTAATTTAGTAATTACAGGAATCATCATGCCCTAAACCGACTCCTCTGAACATCAGACTTCTCATTGTATAGAGTGGTTTGACATTAAAATACATTCATTGACTAGCTGCAAAGCTGAGACACCACGCACTATTCCCCATGTATCTTTGTTTAGTGGCTCTGCACAACAGATGGAATTTTATGTCATGCAGCATTAGGCTACTGTTAAATTTTAATTTCAATTAATGGTCTTTATACTCTTTCTTTATGCACACCAGGGATATTTTAGGCATCCATTTCCCTTCTAATTAGCTTTTATTGCTGAATTCATTCTGAATCTCTGGAAGTCATTAGATTCTCAAACATTCACAGCTGAATTTACTTACTCTCTAATAAAATTAATTAGTCCCTCACAAAAAATGGCTAAATTTTGTCTACCTGTATGCATGTAGGTAAGTACTGAATGTCTGCAGTTTCTAAGTATCCCTTTCTGGTACAGTGTCTCTTTTAACACTGACTTTCATCCTTGCTATGAACAGCACTGCTTCTCAGGTTGACGCTTGGTCTACACAACTTGAAACCTATTTCAAGGGTTTTGTCTTCTAGATTATGTCACAACATCTCTTATACACTAATGTCTGACAAAAAAGCTGTTATGTTTTGTGAGTTTCCTTAGAATATTCTGCTCACTATAAAGCTGCATGGAACCTTAGAACCTAAGGTAGAGGCAACCTCTGCAAACACTGTTTGGAAATTCAGATGATGCTGGCTGATAAATTGTATTACGTATAAAGACTTTTAATTGGTCTGATTGATAGAAAAGAAACAGCCAAGGTAATGCAAGGAAGAAAGAAGTAAAAATATCCCCATCCCTTCTGATTTACTAGAAGCAAGGGTCAAGCATTTTTTATTTATGGGAAAGGATCAAAAATGATGTTTTGCTGACTGCTCTTTCTTTGTTTGTATTTCTTTGTATTTCTTTTTTTAACATTTGGAAAGTTGCTTATAAAAAGCCTCGTGTAGCTTAGTGGCGCAACAACATTAAGATCTAGTATATCATTGTGCTATAACTAAGAAAATTGAAAAGTACACCTTCAGGGGACAGGCAATGAAAGATTTAATTTGTATGGCTTACAGTGGAATATTTATGACACCAGTCAAGAGTCTGAAACAACTTTTGTGGTAGCTTCCCATTTTAAGAAGTGTTAATTATATGTGGTTATTATATGGCTGCAAAACACTGATTTGTATATTATTGCAATATTTGTAAGATCCAGAATTTAACTTAACATATAATCAGTTTCTTGTATTTATACTTTTCATACTATTAACACACAAACTACATTGCTTTTAAAAGCTGAGTATGAACATGCTATAGATACTTATATCTATTCATGTATCTAAATAAAGAGGCACATTCATAGTAGAGACAACATATGCCACATATATATGGTTGTATACTTCTGTTATCATATTTATGGGCATAGAAGTGCAGTGATAACAGTATGTTTCTAGTCACTTTCTACAGTCAAGTGCACATCATGTAATTATTCACTTAATTCAAATCCGTAATTTCAAAGGGCTTGACTTCACAGAGGTGACTCACCTTCCTCACAGGCAAGTGACATTCTGATAGCAGACGAGCAGCTAAAGCCAGGAGACTTTAGCATACAGACAATGGTGTAAATACTGGCCAGAAGCATACAGGTGTTGCAGAGTAAATGGTGTCAGTGGAAGCCTATTTTTTTATGTAAGAAAGAGCTGCGGCAGCAAAGATTGTGGTTTATTTCCTTGTCTAATTTGACATTTCCATACCTATGCTATTCACTCTGAATTTACTCCAAATTCCCTGTTTAGTCCACATGTTGCCAGGAAGCAATAGTGCATGGCTTTGTTCAGCATATTGCCCTTTGGCTCTTCCGTGTCTGGCTAGTTCAGCTCTTGCAAAGGCCAAGCCTCTTCTGTCACTGCAACAGGCTCAAGTGAATGTGAACAAAAGAGCAAAGCTGGCTTGTGTGCTCATGAAAAAGTACACAAAATGAAGATACAGCTCCAAAAATGTACAAAGTAAACTTGCGAATCCAAAAGAAATGTTTTATGTTGTATCATACCACAGTTTTATTGCTCAGGCTTAAATTTATAATCCACTACCTTTGATACTGTTACTTAACTTACAGAAAGATGCAGGGAGACAAAAGAGACTAGCTGCATCTCAGAAGAGAAAACCTCTGGAGAGGGGCTAATTGTTTGCATTTTTCTAAAAGGAAAGTACATTGAATGTTTCAGAACAGAAATTAGATTACATTACTTGGGTAGAAAGCCTATGGCTTTTCACAGTCTTATAAACACAAGGCTGATATAAGGAAGGGTCTATCACATCTGAGCATCTCAAAACTTATTGGTTACTTCATAAGGAACAAGAACAGATATGAGAGATCACCATACAGCAAGGGTAAGGTAGCTGAGCAGCTATGCACATTATTAACTAATTCAAAGCAGCTACCAAATTAACTAGTTAACTGTGTGTGAACTAATTTGACCTGGTTTAAAGATTTTAACTTTTCTTTTAAAGTCTCTTCAAGATTGTTTCTGAAGTGTAATTTTTATATTCTGAAGGATTTCCCAATCTTCATCCTTTTCAAATGGAAAAAATACTATTTTGTTCTATGGGTAAAAACTCTTTAATCATTCCATGAGAAATGGGAAAATGAAAATATTTCTTCCATCAAAGTCTTTCTCTCTGCTTAAGGGGAACTTCAGCTTAGATATTTAATGGGCAAGATTGAAAAAATATCTTGAAACTCACTTGGTCATATTTTGATGAATAATACTGTAACTCAATATAAAAAGTCAGTACAGAAGTAGCTTAAAGAATTAGATCACTCAAGGAAATTAAAGGACAAATGTGCTTTGCCTTTATGGAACAACTGTTAGAGACAAAAGCAAGAATGATTCCAAATGGTATTTTCTTAGGCTTCTTCATTATCATTTTGAGGCAGTGCTTTGTCACAAGTTTAAAACAGAAGTAAATGTATTTATAGATATTGTTTGAATATGCATGGTCATGAAGCATGGCACAACCTCATTTTATGTTATTCAGACTTATAGAATGTGAAATAAAATTATATTTTCCCCCAATTCAACCTTTTTTAAAAGGAAATGCTGATTAAAACAAAAGAATCATGCAATACAGATGATTAGAATAAAAGGATCATCTGAAGTATGGATGCTAATTGAAAGCTTTAATTTTCCTCAAAAGCTATCATGTGTTTCCATCTAGAGTTTTTGGTTTTGTGATTTTTTTTTTTTGCATAAATAATTTTAAAGAATGGGTAATACAGACTTATTTATGATTTTTTTAGACTGGCATTTCAAATAGTCTCAAGAATTCAAGCTGTTCAAGAATGAAACAATAAAAAATAAGCCACCTGCTTCAGTTAACATACCTTTTTTTTTTTCTCTGCTTTATGTAGTCTTTTTTCCCCATGAGTACATTCCACTTGCAAAATTTGGAATGCCAGTGTGTTTCTTTCATTTTACTTTTCCAATACTATTTAGTTTTCCAAGTCTTCAATTCTCACTCAATCCTTATTCAAGCAATTTTTTTAATGATTACTCAGACTTACTGGTTAGCAAAGTTGTGTTTAGGTTTGGAATCTGATGCACATCCCTGATGTACACTCAATTTCTGCTTTACAGCACTGAGTTAACAGTTCCTGGAAATCTTTGAGCACTTTCCTTTTGAAGCAACACATGTGACAGCATTTCTCTTTGAAACATGCAAATCTGTTTGTGCTACTAGTGGGCTATATAGTCACTTTACAACAGAAACCCATTAGCTGTGGCTATGTGTCACTGGTACCCTTTCAAGCTTTTTTCCTTCAGCAGCTTTTGGTTGGGATTATTTTATTGTGTCAGTGACTAACAGGCTTCCTTGGATTGTCATCTTTATTGCCTGTTCCTGCCAGCTGCAAAAATACCGGCTTCCTTTTTTCATCATGAAATGAATTGTTGCAGGAATGGGGAATGCTAGAGTTTCCTCCACATAACATTCTCCAATCAGAAAATTATAATTTCTCAGATGCATTAGCACAATATACTAGGAAACAGCTGCATAATTTAACTTAATTGTTAAGCAATACCTCATTATAGCTAGACAGTAAATTCAGCAGTTCACATTTTTTTGTGCCTCTCATCTCTTCAGTGCCTGCATTGTGTTCTCTTTCTCATCTGCTTTTCCTCTCCCAAAGGTGCTGAAAAAAACATTATTTGCAATAAAAATGAAATTAATCTTCTTTAAGAACCATCTTAAATCACGGTAGGGGCCTAAGATTCAGATTTATAGGAAAGTAAGTCCTTCCACATAACCCTGGAACGTCTCAGAGCTCATCCTTGTTTATTTTTTCCTCCCAAAATAATCAAAAGAAACATTTAAAATCCAAGATCAACAAAACGTTAAGGTATGAAATACAACTTTATTTCTAAAGCCCCGTGATAGCAGTAAATATTGTTCAGCAGGATAGAGGTAGAGAGCTGCAAAAAGAGCACAGTTCAATGCAAATGTGTGTTGAGCACCTAGTGTACAACTTAAGACACTAAGAGACTAGAACCCATTTACATTCCCCACTAGTTCAACTTCATCTAAGGAAATGTGATTGTATGAGCTCAAGCAGGCAAAGTTGGCAGGCTAACATTATCTTTTCTCCACACATTCAGTGAATCTCATCCTTTATTTCCTTTTGCCTTTCTTTCATATGCCTTAAAAAAGGTTTCGTCCTAACCCAGTTTATTTAAAATTCCTCCACTTCCAAGATTTTTTTTTCAATTCAGTACTTTCTGAACCACTTAGAATTTATTTAGGCACTTGTATTTGAATTCAGTGGTCAGACTCAGCTATTTGCATAGTGTATTCATATTATACATCTGTGTGCTGATTCCTAACTCCTGTGCAAATTACTGATTTACCAGATTCTCTAGTTTGAGGGTGGAAAAAATTGCACTCAGTTTCTATGTTGGATATATTTTGTGGTTTAAGTAACTATTCCAAATATGCATCACTTTTGCTGCTGTCATTGTCTAAACATGTTTAGGTTTCTCTAAAATATTTCTAAGGTATCATAAAATGACAAAAATCTACTAATGTTGCTATAACTTACAGGTGTGTTATCAGGTCTTTCTGCTGCTGGTAGTTTCTGCCTGATTGGACCAGAAGTTTTCTTGTGTTCTGTATGTGAATTGAGACTGCATGCGTTATTTCAACTATGAAGGACACATTGGACTCTGGTTTTAATAGTTGTATATTTCTCTTCTACATTTTTTAACCAAGGGTTCATATGGTGTATGGGAGAAGGAAAAGATTTTTACTGAAAACTCACCCTTCACCCTTCACTGAAAATAAAGGAGAAAGCACCCTCATTTGTAAGTCTAATTTCGGTCACAAGAAGAGCATATAGAACTCATTTTGAGTGAGGTCAGAACAGTAAATATTAAGAAAAACCACTTACATTTTCCTTTGCAAACTAGGACTATTATAGAGAAGCACTCAAGAGAGAGTAGGAAAACTTCAATGACCTTTGTTCTTGCCAGTTCGATGTAGTATGAGCAATCAGTAATTAAAGATTTTCAGTAACTATAGCCAAACATTGGGCCTTCGTAAGAAGATTTGGGGGTTTTGTTCCTGTATTATGGTTGCATTTTGTTCCATTCTTTATTCAAGGAGATTAAAAGAAAATAACTCTAGGAATCGGAAAGTGTTTAGTTAGAACATGTAATTACTGACAATAATCAATCATCCCTGTAGCTTGTGCTCCTCATAATTCTCCGACTGAAATTCAGCTAGTTTCTAAAAAACACGTCGTTACCAAGAAAAAAAAAAAAAAGAGAAATATTACATCATATTGATAACCATTTCACAATCAAAAGTTGGGTGTGTTTTTTTTTGTTTATTTGTTGTTTTGGGGTTTTTTTTTCCTGATTGCTGCACATCTCAGTGCAGCCCCTGACTTCATTAGCTAGATTTAGAAAGCTCACAATACTAGAGACTGTCTTTCCTACTAATATCTTCATCATCTAATTTCACTGATATCTGTGTATTAAAGCCAGAATTACTGATATAAAACTGGCATTCATAGGGAATTAGGACACTTCTATGAAGTTTTAACTTAGCTGTTTATTTTCCATATTGTGGACTAATAAATAATACTTGCTCTTTCTCCTTCACAAGGAAACAAAAGAATCCTAGGCTTTTATAACCAGGATCTGACAGTTCACAATCTGACAAAACATGGTGAAAATAGCTAGCTGTGTATTAATATGCAATTATAAAATACAATTTGCCTGTAGTTATCATTAAGGGGCATGACTAATTGTCTTCCTAACCTGGTCATCTAATTAGAGTAAGCAGAACTATAGTCATTAAATTCAGTTCTTAGGAGAGTTGATTACTTTCTGTTGATAATTACAGAAGGATAGCAGAGAAACAGGCTTGCCAATGCTTGCATAAGTGAAAGAATATTTCACTTCTGCATTAGGCAAGGGAAAGGAAAAGATCATCACAAATATGTAATGAGATTTAATTTCAAACTGCATGATTTATACCAGGACTATTTCTTTGCTACTTCAGAAAGGTGCTGTTTTATTTAGCAAAGGCAACAAAAATAAGGGGAAACATGGGAGAAATTAACACCTGCAATGAAGTATTGCTGAGATACAACAAAATAACTACACTGCAGCTAGTTCATGGATCACAGTGGTCTTGGATATTGTAGGCCCCAGCAGGGTTCAAAAAGATCTGTCTTTTGTAGGGACCTCATAGATGTCCACAGCTATAGGAATAATGTTTTCAATGTGAGATTAACCTATCTGTTACAAGCAGCACTTGGCCTCAGTGATGAGAATTAAGAAGAAAATCTTAATTTTCTTAAGAACAGCTGGGGACTAACTATCCTGTAAGAAACGGTTTCTTGCTCTGTTGAAACAGGCTCTGCGGCAGTAAAGTGCAGGGTTACACACTGAATATTCTTGAATGTATTTTGTATATACCTTAATCACATACTTGTAGAATATTTGATGTGCAGTGAATTCTCTGGCCATGCTATGGACAATTTTTGTTTGCCTGTTCCAAGAAGAAATTTGGTTTTCACCAAGTCAGACTCCTATTAAGAGTACCTCTCAGTATGATTCAGCATGTCTGGACATGATATAATGAATCTGATTATAAGTTCACTGTTCCTAGCTAAAATTCAGGAGTAGCATAGATGAAGCAATTGTACCTGTTTAACCAGGAGATGGATCAGGTCTGCTGATGAAGAGCTGTCAGAGGAGGACAATAACTTAGCAAATTGAAAAATGCTAAAGTGACAGCTATTGTTTTTTAAAGTAAGCTCCCCCAGAAAACCCTTTGTCAATCAGCTCTTTTACCAACATTCACAAACAGTTCTAATAAATTCTGTGGGTCTGATTGCAACAGAAAAAAATACAGTCCTTCTGTAGTAGAGTACCAGCTATGAAAAAAACATGAAACCAAAACCACATCTGAAATGCAAAATCTAAAGACAATTATTCAAACAAGTGTAACTGATGCCTAATATGTTAAGGTAAACAATAACTCCATTAGCATGTTTTGTAGTTCCCTGATACCCAAACATACTTATCAACAAGGAACCGGGTCTTCGTTCTGCATGAATTAACCTTCATCTTTATCACTCAGTTTTTGAATGGCAAACACTACAACAATGATCGAGGTTAAAATGTTAGCCTAAAGTTAGATACCTGATACAACGGATGAATCTTTAATTCACTTTTAAATTGCTTAAATAATGTCACATTCAAAATTTTCTGCACGGATGAACATTAATTCATCCAGGAAAGAAATGCTGCCATGTTTAATTCAATAGTTTAAAAAATTTAGTTATTAAAAGATTCTAATTTAGCTTTTCCTTTGGTATTTTATGCCTTGCTTAGTAAGAAGAAGCATCAACAGGCCACGATAAAGAGATTAAACAAAGCTGTAAAAATTCTGC
The DNA here is from genome assembly GCA_024733675.1 of Psilopsiagon aymara. NCBI lineage: Eukaryota > Metazoa > Chordata > Aves > Psittaciformes > Psittacidae > Psilopsiagon > Psilopsiagon aymara. The sequence goes on along the minus strand of JANRGW010043308.1, from coordinate 1,238 downwards.
CTAAACCAAGTATTTGCTTTCATTACAATATTTTTTTACACAGGCAACTATGACATAAATGAATGACATAGTTTGACAGCAGCTTAACACAACCGTGGCCTCTGTTTCTGCAGCAGTTCACTGATGGGTATGTAATGACAAACAAGAAGGGCTGTTGAAATCTAGTGGATTTAATTCTCTTACTTGGCACTTAAACAGATGATGTTCCTTGAGGAAAAAAAAAGCAACAGATTGACCCTTAATAAGAAAAGTGCTAATTAAAAGTCTTCTTAATCACAAGCTGAAAGTCTCAATTCTGGTCAATAATTCTTAAAAATGCATAAAACTAATTAAGCATTAATCTAATTTAACATGATATTTATTAAAGGAAAAATATAGGAAAGGCAATGCACTATGTATAGAAATCTACTACTATTATCATGGAACTTTTAGCTATATTTCTCATACAAACTCTTTAAACATCCATGTTTGGTAAGAGATTGTAAAATCAGAAGAAACAGATCCTTTCCCACAATGTTGGGAAACCAACATTTTCATTTCTTCTTCTATAATTTCATTTCATAAATCTTCATATTCATTAGAACAGATAACAATCTAGCTCTCCATCTCCCTGCTGCAGCCCTAGAAGTCTTGAAGGGGGTCTAGTAGCAATCTGAATTGAGGGGTTTCTTTTTAAGGTAATAGGTTATTTCAAATGTTTTGAGTATATAAGGAGGAAAAGATACTCTATAAGGTTCAAGAACAAACTTTCTCAGTTTCAAATTCAGATATGTGCTTTTAATGACTGACATATCCCTGCTGCTCTTCCAGCCCAGATTAAACATTACAGCGCTGTTATGATGGCTTTTACCTGAGCTTTAGGGATCTTCTACCAAAACTAATTTTTCAGGCTGGGAAATTATAAAGAGCCTTTGCTAAGAAAACTGTAGTGGCTCCACTTCCCAGATCCAGTTTTCTCCCACAGACACTTTCCTGGCCAAAGGAATATGACATTCATCCACCAATATCAGAAAATTGTCTTTTGAACAGGCTATTGAAAGCACTGGGTCTTTTCTTTTCTGGAGAGAGCTTTTTGAGTGCCATCTCTCAAAAGCATGCTTCCTTTGTTGTCAGGTGCCATTGAGCATTCATTGTTATTCATTTTCATACTTCATTTCAGCATGACTGTCGTGGTTTAAGCTGTAAATCAGCCACGCAGTTTGTTAACCCACCTCCCCCTCCTAAAAGAGCTGCCGCAG
>JANRGW010043307.1:23800-42486 GCA_024733675.1 Psilopsiagon aymara | reverse complement strand
AAGGAATATTTTGAGCTTCAGAAAGTCCAAAAGGAACCACACAAACCATCCAAGAGCCTTAGTGATGCATATGTGCAGCACATTTATGACGTAGTGACAGATAATATGGAAAAATTTACGCACAGCTGTTAAAATTACAAGAAAATTGAAATATCTTGTTAAAGTACAGATTGGGACTCCTTTGAAACACTAAAAACATTTCTCTTTTAGTGATAACTGAATTAATAAATAAGCCTAAACCCAAAATTTATGTACCTGTACAGTTCAGAACTAAAAAAACACAGATGAACCTTGCGAAGTAGTTAACATAAGGTGGAAACTGCATATATGGCATCAGACATATTAAACATTTGGTGCAAGTATTCTGTTTCCCTGCGTACCTGAGAGTTACCTGGAACCCTGACATCTATGCATATCATTTCCACCTTAGGAAATGTTTAACTAGAATTTTTCTTTTAAGATAACTATAAATAATGATCACATACAAAGAGCAAACAGCTAAATAAACAAATGTTTCCTTAGTAAAATAGAGGGCTCAGAGATTTTATTCTAAGAGTGTAGAAAAATCACCCATTTTGCAGTCACAACTGCAATTGGAAAAAGCACAAAGCAATGTTAAGTGAGGACTGCAAATGCAAACAGCTTTTTCTTTGTTTTCTAAACATAGGTAATAATGGAAATCTTTAAGAGTAATCCTGTAGCTTTGAATATTGTATCTGCATACACAGTGCTGAACACAAATATCTGAGTCAATACAGATGAGCTTACTTGAGAGAGGAATGGTTAATATCTAAAGGAATATAATGAAGAGAAAAGGTGAAAAGTATGGACTGTAATTGCATAAGCAGGGCCTAATATTGAAATGTTTTATAAATAGAAGACTTTTTCTGTAGAAGGATTTTTGCCGTTTCTTGATCCTAGCCTTATCCTAATCACAGAATCATAGAATAGTTAGGGTTGGAAAGCACCTTAAGATCATCTAGTTCCAACCTCCCTGCCATGGGCAGGGACACCTCACACTAAACCATATCACCCAAGACTATGTCCAACCTGGCCTTGAACACCGCCAGCAATGGAGCATTCACAACTTCACTGGGCAACCCATTCCAGTGACTCACCACCCTTACAGTAAAGAACTTCCTCATATCCAGTCTAAACTTCCCCTGTTGAAGTTTGAACCCATTACCCCTTGTCCTCTCACTACAGTCCCTAATGAAGAGTCCATCCCCAGCATCCCTACAGGAGCCCTTCAGATATTGTAAGGCTAATGAACTCCTTCCCTGAAATAAAGCAGAATACCTCAAGGTGAAAACTTGGTACCTAACAGACAAACTGTGTGTTATTCTAAATAGAAGCACTGTTAGTCTTCCCAGTTGTCTGGGATCTTATGTAGCCATATATGCAAAATTGATGTTTCCAGAAGAATCACAAGCTCTAACAGCTCTCTTTTCTATCAGGAAAGATTGATTTTATTTCAAAAATACATTGAATCTCTTGATCTTTAAAAGTCACGCAGTTTGCTCAATCATTCCCCCCTCTTTCTTCCCCCCACTCCTGGAGGGATGGGAAGGAGAATTGAAAGAATGCAACTGCCACAGGTTGAGATAAGAACAGTCCAGTAACTAAAGTATAGCACAAACCACCACCAATAATAATAATAAGGGAAATACAAGGGAAGAGAATGCAACCACTCACCACTCAGTGCCAAGCCCGACCCAGCAGTGAACTAACCCTTCTGTGTCTCTCCCTCCTTTTTCACATCCTGGGCATGACGTGCTGTGGTATGGAATGCTTCTTTGGTCAGCTTGGGTCAGGTGTCCCATCTCTGCTTCCTCCTGACTTCCCCTCCTCCCTGGCAGAGCATGAGTCTCAGAAAGTCCTTGGTCAGACTAAAAATTACTAAGCAGTAACTGATAACTTCAGTGTTATCTGCGCTGTTCCCAGGCCAAAAGTCAAAAACACAGAGCTGCACCAGCTACCGAGAAGAAGAAAAATGACTGCTACTGCTGAACCCAGGACACCTTCTGGTAGTTCTTTAAATTATACAGGCAGCATCTTAATAACACAAACTTGGCCTTGAATTAGAAAAGCAAAACCAGAAGTGTAATAGTTATACAACTAATGTTCCCTCCTTTTCTCTCAAATGGCTGCAATCTCCAGCTATTTTGCAGAGGGGAATTAGCAACATAATTCATGTGTACTTCATGATAAAAAGTAATCACCAGCTACCAGGTATTTTCAATATAAATTAAAGTATTACTAGCATATTCATATGTGAATTTAACAGGTTTACTACTCTGGTTTTGATCTATAATATAAAATGAAAAAGTCACAACCTTGTTAAAACTTGCAAAACATTCTCAAATTTTGAACATGTAACTTAAAGTCTTTCATTCTAATTATTTTTATACCAGATTTTGATAATATTTATATTTTAGATAGCACCTTAATGTGTATTTATTACGTATGCTGGAGAAAAAAAGCCAAACTCATACTTGCTAAAAAAAAAACCAAAAACCACTACAAAAAATATTTCCAGGGTGTAACTATTTCTGCTTTTCACTTTCTCTTTCCAGATAGCAATATAAATCCATTATGTATTCCTTGTGTAGACAGGCTATAGGCCATAGCTTCCTTTTCCTATAAAATATTGAAAGTAATGCAGGCCAGCACCTGAAATTCTTCATGTGTATGTGATCTAACATTTAAACAAGCACGAAAGTTATTTGCTAGTACATGCTTAATAATAAGACACAGATTTTGTCTCCAGTGTTACATTTAAAAGATTTGAGGATGAGAAATCATTACGTAAACCTTGAATTTGAATCACCCAAGCTGAAGCCACTAAATGTGTGCAAACCGAAATGTATCTGAAATTGATAGCCTTATCATATATTCACAAGATAATGAAGTTACATGTGCTCAGTGTGACTACTGGATGAATGTAGATTAAAATAGCATCAGTGTTCTCTATGTTCTCTAATTCATTTAAGCCGATGGTAGCTGCCAGAACAAATATGACAAAACATAGCTTAAACCCACAAAATTAAAAAAGAAAAAAAAAAAAAAAGAAAAAAATACTCTGTCAATTGTATATGGTGATTGACAATTAAGCTCTGGGCTGAAAACCATTTTTTTTGACTGCCTGATACCCTTAGCACAATGATGTCTCAGTTCTGGCCATAGTTTCTTAATTCTATTACAGGTAACACTGCTGTTTATGTAATTTGTAATGAAGTTTAGTTAGCTAACTACAAAATTGCATAAAATGTCTTCCATACACTTTTTAATGCTGAGATCTCAAAGCTCTGTTTTAAGAATTTACTAAATATCATTCTACTCTTTTCAGCTGCTAGTACAAGATCCATTGAAAATCTTTCCTTAGAAGAATGGTGTTAAGAAGAAAAATCACTACAGGGCAACAGAGCTGAAAGAATATAAGAGAAAAAAAGAAGGGGATGTGAAAGTCCCATCATTTATTGGTTTTGCTCACACATAAAAAAAATTCTTCCTATTGAAAAATAAGTATTTGCATGTGCATCTTCAGTATTGCATGATGTTCACTCTGTACTTCAGAAAATCGAGAAAGTATGCCTGAAAAACTGAAGTACCATACTCCTAACTAGTTGTCATGCTAAACTAAATTGAATGTCATTAAATTTCTGGACTGATTCACCTTTTTAAAAATATTTTAATTTTTAAATGAATTGTCCTGTGATACAGTCAGCTTTTCTGTCTTTATGCTAAATTCTTGTAAACACATACAGAAAATGTTGAAGATTTTGTCTTAAATAAAACCCAACAGTTTTGTTTTGTTTTGTTTTAATTACCTGGGTTGGAAAAAAAAAAAAAAAAAAAAATTTTTCAAAATGCACAAATAAATATCGATCACTTCACGTGGCTTTGAAGTCATTCTCTTTTCAGGAAGGAAAGGTGGGCTGACTTACGTTTTATAAAATACCCAGCACAAGCTGGATTATTGTCCCTTTCTCCTGAAATTAGTGTCTTTGAGACTTTATACAGCTGGACATACAAGCATTTGGAGCAGTCTTTGTGGTTTCACTCAATATTGCTGAGAAGTAATCATTATTTAGATGCTGCAGTCACACTGACTTAGAAGTTGTTGCTTGTATGAAAAGAGGGTAGGAAAAAGACTAAGATTCCTGGCTACATTAGCATTTTGATATTTCAGATCTTCCTCTATCATCTCTACCTCCTAATCAGCAAATTGTTGGTTAATTCAGCAATTGCTTAGTTCATGGATAAAAGTATTAAAGCTAGATGTTCAGCTGGACATATATGTATGTTTCAGTCCATATACGTCTGCAAATTTCTTAAATGAAAATAAGATGTGCCCAGGACTGCTGCTGGATCCAAGTTATGAAAAGTAAATGTTTTACTTTAAGGCTGCTATGTATCATCATAAATACCATTTGGTTCTTCCTACTTTTTGATATGAGGTTATTGTTTGACATATTCTGCTACTTATAAACTGTTCTTGCCTATCTTTTTTTCTTTCTTAATGTAAACTGAGTTTGAAATCAAATCAAGCAGTACTGAAATAACTGTAAAGTGACACAGCATTTAAGCTGCCTAACAAAAAACACACGTTGACAACATTGTTTGCTCTGTTTGTTCCTACATTTGCAGAATGAAAGTTTACAAGTACCTTCCAACATTTTCAAAAAATTATGATTTACTTTTCTGGGATAATAATAATAATAATAGTAATAATAGCAATAATAATAACACCACCATCACCAAACTCCTGCTCTTTGTCTCTGTTTATTTCTTCTGCCACTAATTTACAATAGTTCAGGGTTACCGAATAACACACAAATTCAAGAAAAAACAGAAGGAAAAGATGAAAATGTTATATCTGTATGATAGAAACGTGTCTGTGAATACAAAGCAGTTACTCAGGAATTAAAGAGAATAGTGGCTTTTAACTTCTCTAATTATCGTAAGTAGACTGGGTCTACCTTCATTGCCATAATTTTAAGAAATCTTGTCCCGGGATGTCATCCTTGTCAAGAAAGTGCATGCAAGTATTATATCTTATTGTAAATGTATAGCAAATGCACAGTCTCCATGGAAACTAGACATTTTCCCAATGATATACATGTTTTTTAGCTTCTTTGTAAAAAAACAAGCTCTGACTAAAATACAGTATTTTTGATGGCCTCTCAGAATTAATACTTAATTTTCTGATAGACTAGCCCATAAACCACACTTACAGGTTTTACTGTATATGGTACATCTTTTTGCTCTAAAAAATAAGCCATTTCTGAGGTGAGTTGATATGCCATTTATTTTGCTGTTAAAAATACTAACTTAAATACAAGTATAGCCAACATTAGTATGCAAAGCAGAGCATACACATTAATTCATGTGCAGTAAAACAAAATTCATTCTTAAACATCTACAATTTAATTTGGAACTGCTGGAATTCAGTGCTGAACAATCAATACACCATCTAAAAATATCAGTGGGAGAGTGTCAGACTCTTCCATGTTTACAGAAGGTTTTGCTTGTGGCATGCTGTGTGCTTTTGTGCATCATTTATCGTCTAGCTAAAACCTGGCAGGGTATGAAATACTTCAACTATGATTCTGCATGACAGAATAATGAAACATTGAAAAAAAGTCCACACTGCAATAATTTTTCCACAGAATTCGAGGCTTAAGAACCTGAAAAGCTGTGCATGAAATAGCTTTCCTTTTCACTCCATCAAAAACTAATGCAGGCCTATGTATTACCTTCTACATACTGAATATGCTATTCCATTTAGTTTTTTTTTTTTTTTTTTAGTGTTCTCTATTATAAAATCTCATCTACTGTACCGCATGCCAAAAGAGTTCCTGAAGAGTTTCCATTCATGAAGTATATGAATGCTATATTTCATATTGAAAGTTGGAGCCACAGGAAACATTATGGAAGCATTTTTTTACCGTTTTCTCTAGAGAAATTGCATTAAATTATCTCATGTCAGCAGGTCTGCTGGAGTCCCCTCCATTCTCTAAAAAGCTTGTGTCAACTCTGTTGTGCACATTCTCATAATGCATATCAGTAAGTGAATTCAAGATGAAATCTGGTGTCTTTATTCACAAAAGCCAGCATTTTTTGAGATCACCTTGTCAGTGAGTGATCCCCCCACAATCCATGTCAAGCACTGGAAGGAAAGGCTTTTTACTCAATGCAATGTCTTCTTTCTATCGGGACCCAAAATAATGGAGTTACAGGGAATAATTTCTAAAACTGATCTTAAAAAGAGCTCAGAATCAAAAATGTATGGCTATCCTTCCCTGCAATTGTACTTGAATAAATGGTGATGAAATAGAGATGAAAGCTATTAGAAAAAACACATGCATTACACAAATATTTCATATTTCCAACAGACAATTATCCTGAGTTTATAAAGCGCAGGTTAAGTAGATGGTCAGTATTACTTTGACTCTCTTAATGGTAGTTGGTAGTTAGTGTAATAATCTTAGTAATGATAGATTAGAGAAAGAGCACAAGTCAGAAAAAAACCCCATATTAATATCTTACCAAAAAAAAAAAAAAAAAAAAGAAAGGCCCAAAACCCATCACTGTGTAATTCAAACAAATATTCATATTTTAAAATTTGAGCTTTTGGAAGCAGCTGCAATGGAAATGCTTGTTTTGACCTATTCAATTTGTCATTTTATCTTCCTTTTTGAACGGTATACTATTTCCTACCTTCCTCTTTTAACACACAAGCTCTTCTCTTTATCAGGTATGATATTTACCTTTCTCTTTCAACACAACCATTCCTGTTTTCTGTGTTCACAAAAAGTGAATTAAATACTTCCATGATATATTCTGCAGCTAGCCATAGTAGCCATCAAAATATGCCTCTTAAACACAAGAAAGAGAGTAAAGGTCCACCCTAAAGTAGGACAGACAAATTGCTTGAGAGAAATGACAGGTACTTTATGACAATTATCTCCCTAGTACATCACTGAATCCTGGTATAACAGAGTTAATAATATCTTAACCATGATCTTCTTTCTTCTTATGAGCTTTTTTTTCCTTCTTTTTTTTTTTTTTTTTTTCTTTTTAACTTTGTATAAGCAATATTCAAGGGTCAAACAGAATTCTTCAATACTATTCTTAACACAGTGTGTGAAAAAAATGACCATTTGTTAACTTATTCAACTATGCAGAATAGTGGGATTTTTTTCCCTATCTTCATGTCTTATTTTGGGAATTCTGTCTTTCTTTCCAGAAATCACAAAATTATGTTTCCATCCAGAATGCCAAAGATAGAAAATACAGAGCATTAACATGTTAAATCCTCTCCTGTAGTTAATTTAAATTCTTTAAATGTTGGCACCTGAGTCATAAAGTATCAGATATGATGGAAATGAGAGGACATAATTTTTCCAGTTTATCTAAAACAAATTAGCTAGGTCAAAAGCATATGATTGCAACAGCTAGAAACAAATCAAGAATTGTCCAAAAGTCTTTAATCTTTTCTGAATGTTCTAGAGGACTAAGCACAGATTCCTATGGCTTAGGAGACAATACTTTTAAAAATGTATCTAGTAGTAGCCTATGCATCTCTATGGACAGAAAGGATATGGATACATAGGAAGAAATTAATTGGACATCAAGGGAGTTCAGTCATCATCAGTATGGCAGATGGATACACAGCAGTTTAAGCATTGTCTTTAATTCGGATAAAATGTTTGCAGAAACAACGTGAAGGAAGATTAATGTATACCCCTCCCCATCCCCAGGCATCTGTTATTTGACAAGCTGAAATGTGAGCAGAGGGTCAGAATAAAGTTCTACTTATCCAAGCATAAATCTGAAGCATGGATATTTAAAGAATAGACAATATTCAGCATGTGGCATGCCACTTACAAACAAGTCAAAGTGAACAACAAAATATCAGCTGTCTTTATAGGCATTGTATTACAATAAAGTGAGATAAAATAATACATAAATCCAGAGAGATAAAACAGTGCTATCTTTATATGGGACAAAAGACATTTTAAAAGATCCATCTAGTCATCAGAAAAAACAATCGGATGGGAGTGAAGTTTCAATGGAGGAACTGGGAATCTACAAAAAAAACCCAGACAGATTCATGCTGCTCTACTTTTATTTCCTCAGGAAAGATTATGCCATTGCCTCATGATGCAGAGAAGCCAAGGACTATGAGAGCAATACCAAACAGTTAAGGCAAACGTTCCTTCATCTGCTTATGCGGACTTACTGGAGCTACACTACACTTTCAAGAACCTTGGCACATGATTATGGGTGAAAAGAAACCTTAACTGGTACCACCAGTCTATTTGGCAAGCACCACAGCAATATGCTAAGTTTCATGCTGGGTGCCATAATGAGACAAAAATGAATTAACAGTAATTTCAAAAGATAATGGTAAACATAAGAATTTTGCAAAAATAGTGCACTATAAAAAATGGTAAAAAGTAATAAATAGAAATATCAGTTTAAAGGAGCTTTATCATATTGGCATGTTTAGTATAAAAGCTGTCGTACAAATCATCCAGAATTGATGGAAGTATCCAAGCAACAAAAATATATGAATGAGGTGAGATCTACTTACCAAATTCCTTAGGAACGGTGATAGAATAAACACAGTTGTGACCAACACTATAATTCTTGGGGTAGTTTGGTGATAATACAGTGCCTTCAGAGCCTGTTGACCTGCTTCCACAGGGTGCTAGAAAGTGAAGATAATCAGTTTTGAATGACATAATATCAGAAAAAATCAGCTTAAGGCTGAATGTTGGCTTATGTTATTACAGTAAATTTTATTACTCTTCTACACTAGATTAAATTTGTATACCCTGTGAAGTACTAAGTATGCACAACTTTCTCATGTGTCAAAAGAGAATTGATGACACCCTTCTGCACACTAGTAAATTCTTAGGCATGCTAACAGACATAATTCAAAACAATGTACAGAAGTAATGAAATAAGAAAGTTAGGATTGCTTGACTGAAAATGATGTACCATTTATTCATATCTCAGCTATTTAAAACATTATATTTATGAAATTATGAACAAGCACACAAGCATGATGTTTATTCCACCATTAATAGATATAATACTTTATATATAATCGCAGATAAATGACAATGCTATTTACTACAACAATGTATGTTTCTAAGGTTAACAATAGAAGTTAGACTTGGCATAATTGAAAACTCTCAAGCTAGAAATTGTTTTTTCTCATTTTTCTTCACTAGATGTTGAGGTTCATTTGATGTCATAAGTATTCAGTCTTTTCCTATGGCTTTTGCCTGCTTCTCTGACTCTATTGACAAGATTATGGCATCTTTTTAGAATATTTCTTCTAAACACCTTGGACCATAAAACATTTTAAATGAGTTTAATGATAACATGTCTCTAACAAATTTGTTTCCTCTGCTAAGACCTAATAGACTTTATAAAATAAGTACTACTCAATGTTTCATTTGCTGAACACCAAAAAACCGTGGGCTTTCTGGTATGCTCTCGGAAGATTACTATCTTTGAATTACATTAAATAACAAAAAGATGGCTTCCTTACTACTATTGCAGAAGATTTTATCTCATTATTTGTCATACTAAATACACACTATTTATTAGCATGGCTACAAATCATATTTTCAGGCAACTTTAAGTTAATTCACAAAAATGTATGGTAGAGTAGTATACCATGAAAAGAACACATCTTTCAATGCTAGAAACTTAATGCGTGATCGCTTTGAGCATGAATTTCTGTAATTTGCTTTCTTTCAGCATGGTGTAGCTGCAGTTTGATAGCCTGTGTACCTGAGAGAGGAGCAGATGGTACCCACTGCTCCAGTCTGCATGTACAATTTGTAAATGATTTAATGGGCTAGTGTTAAAGTCATGGTATTTGAAATAGGTCAGCAGAAGGATCTTGACTTTTGCCTGTGTGCTGTGTGTGTACATGTGGTAGATGTAGCACATATATCAAAGATTAGCATATCGGTCAGGACCCAGAACAGAACGCAGTCTTGGTGATGCTCAGTACAGCTTTGCTGATAGGCACCCACTCTGGGATATGGAGTAAGCATGAAGACTACCATATGTGCATGAAATATTGTTCTCTATGGCTGAAAGAATAATCTCAGTGTCTTCCCTCAATCTACCATCATATCAGAGATATCAGAAATTCACGCTTTCTTGTGAAAATGTATTTAGGTAAAAAAAGTATTTGGTACTTTTCACCAAGAAGCAACAGAGTCTTGGCTGAAGCCTTACATCCAGGGACTTATCTGACTTGGGTTATTTGGAAAACACAAACTAGAAACTCTTCATTAACTGAATGTGGTATTTTTTATGAAAACAGGTCTGCATACAAGCTTATAAGTACTCATGTTATCTATTCCAGATTTTGGCTGAAACAGAAGACAATATGTAAAATTTAAGAAATAAAAGTACCAAAATTAGGGAAACAAGACTGCCAATAAGCTTGTTTTCTTCCTAATCCCATTCCCTTTTTTTACAGCTTGTGAGTTGAATAAATTACTGTAATAAAGAACAATAATTCTGTCCCACTCCAGCACTCATATAATTTTTATACTTCCCTAATCAGGAAATATAAAATAATGTTCAAATTCAGGGTAAAATTAGGATTTCACTGAAGCCAATGCCACTGACACCAAAAGGGACAGAATTTCATACTTAATTTTAATAAAACTTGTAGCAAAAGCACACAATAGCAATACTTACGTTTATAGTTACCTATTTAGTTCTTAGCATACAGTGGACCATTAAGTATAAAATCCAAACTTTTTATATCCCTATTCTTTTTTAATCCTACACATTATACAATTAAGCGAGGGGTTTGTGATTTTACAAAACCACTAGTATATTACAATGGGTAAAAATTTTGAGTACCCAAGAGTTCTAGTAAATAAACATACATTTCTCCATAAATTCAATCAACATGCATAATTTTTCAAACAAAAAGCAGATTTTACAAGTTTTTATTCACTTCAGTGCAATGTCTTACCGTACAGATTACTGATATTAATAGCGCATCAAGTGACTTTTGAATTGTATATTTACAAAATATGTAGCACTATTCAAGTTGTGTTGCCATTGTAACACTGTAAAATACCATAATGCACTATAATATCAAAGTGATGTTACCACAGCATTTTTTAAAGCTATGAAAACAGAGAAACTATATATGTTCGTATAGTATACAAGAATTTAAGAAAACTAGTACATTTTCCAAATACTCTTGACTTCTCTGAAATAGAATTATTATTTAACTATATAAAAGTATAGCCAAAATATTTCACAGTATTTGAAAGGCAGTATTTTCACAGCTGGTGGGGAAAAATAAAATCACACAAAATAATCATGGAATCATAGAATAGTTAGGGTTGGAAAGGAGCTTAAGAAAATCTAGTTCCAACCCCCCTGCCATGGACAGGGACACCTCACACTAAATCATGCCACCCAAGGCTCTGTCCAACCTGGCCTTGAACACTGCCAGGGGTGGAGCATTCACAACTATCCTGAGCAACCCATTCCAGTGTCTCACCACCCTTACAGTAAAGAACTGATTCCTTACATCCAGTTTAAACTTCTCCTGTTTAAGTTTGAACCCATTACCCCTTGTCCTGTCACTACAGTCCCTAACGAAGAGTCCATCCTCAGCATTCCTATAGGCCCCCTTCAGATATTGGAAGGCTGCTATGAAGTCTCCATGCAGCCTTCTCTTCTCCAGGCTGAACAGCCCCAACTTTCTCAGTCTGTCTTCATATGGGAGGTACTCCAGTCCCCTGATCATCCTCGTGGCCCTCCTCTGGACTTGTTCCAACAGTTCCATGCCCTTTTTATGTTAAGCACACCAGAACTGTACACAATACTCCAAGTGAGGTCTCACGAGAGCAGAGGGGCAGGATCACCTCCCTCGATCTGCTGATCATGCTGTTTTTGATGCAGCACAGGATATGGTTGGCTTTCTGGGCTGCAAGCGCACACTGAAGCTGGCTCATGTTCATTTTCTCATCAATCACCAGCCCCAAGTCCTTCTCTGCAGGGCTGCTCTGAATCTCTTCTCTGCCCAACCTGTATGTGTGCCCGGAAATGCCCCAACCCAGGTGTACGACCTTGCACTTGTTATGGTTAAACTTCATCAGGTTGGCATCAGCCCACCTCACAAGCATGTCAAGGTCCCTCTGGATGTCATTCCTTCCCTCCAGCATATCAACCGAACCACCCAGCTTGGTGTCATCAGCTAATGGCAGGAGGGATTGAAAATGAAAAGAATAAAACATTTAAAGTGAAATGTCTGGATAGAGCAAAACTTAGCTCAGGAAAGAACCCCTTATTCCTGTGGGATCACTGGTAAAAGAGTCACTGATCTGAAATCTCACCACCAGCTTCTGATATTATCTTTAAATTCATAGCTAAAGTATTAGCATTATTAAAATTAAAAAACTTATTCATTCAGTATATATACTCTGCAAAATCTACATACTACTTGAAACTATGAGATCGTATAACAAAACTATGAGATCATATAACTAAGTGTCTAGACCTAAGGGCCAAAGCCAAGTGGCAATCTGACCTCTTAGTCCCTCTAAATCACTGATATATGAGATGACCTTGGGTACGTAACAAGATGTCCTTTGCCTTAACCAGTCCACAGGACAACTGGGTAGAATTCACAAGGACTTCATTTGTGACTGTACTGTGAACTGAACTTTCTCACCTAAATCATTTAGTAGATGGGGGAAGGAGAAAGGGAACAGCACTCCCAGGTGAAATCATGCCTTGCTTCCAAAAGTGACCAAACTTCCACTAAATCTGTCCTACCTTTATGTCTTGCCAGGTATCGACCAAGGAGAATTATAGAACATAGTGTTACAAAGACAACTACAGCCACTATTCCTCCTATAAGAGCATGGTCAGGTCCGGTCTGTCCAGCCAAAGCATTTGGATCTAGAAGGAGAAACAAAAAGCAAAAGTTGTCCTAAACAAGCCAAAAATTGTCAGGAAAATTCACAATAGCAAATGTTATATTGATCATACTGAAAAATAGGACATTTCCCTCTTTAATATCCAGCAAGGTTATTCCCACTTTCACTACCAGTATCTCATCAACAACATAGGGCTTGCTGCTTGTACTCCCAGATTGTTAAAGCCCCGAGGACATCACGGTTATGAAAAATAGTACCTTATTCTTCTTTGGCAGAGGTTATTAAATGGGAAAGGTTTCTGGTTTTGTCCTCATCATTTTACAACTGAAAACCTGGCCACAGCTATTTATAGAAGGAAAAACAAAGAACTGAGAACTGGGGATCAGATAGCATCAGCAGAATAGTGTCTGCATAATACATAATTTATGGAATTGATTCTCAGTAGGGAACCCTTAAATAACCTCTTCCTCTCATTCCTATCCTGTTGCACCAGAAATGAAAATGCAGATAAAGTGTAGCCATGCCAAGTTCCTCTGCACATGGCTAAGTCTGCATGAATTTGGTCAGATAAAGGTATCAGGCATCCTAAAGATCATCATTCAGTCTCAAGCATCAGTTTCTGAATTTTCTAAGAATACTCGATTAACAACAACATGAACAATCTGTAATAGGTATAAAAGTGTAGTAGCAGGCTCATTGTACTAGCTGTAGGCACAGTGTAAGGAATACTGCCAGATTCTGTGCTGGTCATTTGCCTGTTCTGTTGCCTGGTGCTTCACAGAAGTTGCAAAGAGACAATCATGGGAAATGGCACTACTTAGGAGTGAGTAATTTTTTTGAGCTTCTGACCAATGAGCCATCAACCTGTGACTGTTGACTCACCTGCAATATGCAAAAGAAGGTAATAATTCAATCTAAGGATTATACCAAGACTTATATTTTAATGAAAATGCCTCTGCTACAAAGTAATAGTAATTTTCTGAAGACGTTATTAGCATGTACTGCATGTTGCAATCAGTCTCTCTGCTTCAAGAGCATTTCCCTTGTAGGAGCTGTTTATAGTCTACAAATAGGTTGCAAACAACTTCTTTGCTTTGCAAAAGGGAAAAGCAGGAAAAATATTTACACAGAAGAGAGGACAAGTCTATAAAGACAATAGAAGAGTCCCTGTTAATGCCAAGGAGGTGTGACCACATGATACCATAACTGCATTCTGCTGATCAGCATCATTCTATAACAGTAAGATGTACAGATGTAGCTACATGCACATAAAGTGTATATAAATATAACGTTACATAGATGAAATAAAAGAATCATGTTCATGCTGAAATTACACTTTCAGGTTTGCTGGAGCAGAAATGGTATGGCCACCATTACAGATACAGTTCTGCTCTTAACAGTCAATGAATCCATCAGGCATGGCTTTGTCATTTATTGCTGGCTTTCTGAGCTCCCACACCTTTCTCTTATGGCTGCCCAGAGGACTTTCAGGAAGCTGCTGCAACACTTCTGTGGACATGATAGCAAATAGTAGTTATCAGCATCAAAAAGCACCTTATAAAGTCTTATAAAATCAGCTGTGTGTGCATTCTCCTCTGTTCCCATGAACCTCCTGGTATAGTGCTACTATTGGCGGTATTACCCTGACTACATAGAATCAGTTCAAGGGGACATCAGCTCTATTTTGGTTATTAAAAATGACCTCAAGTTCTGTGTGCCAGCAGCCTCACTGAGAAAAGTAAGACAGTTGAAGCCTTGCCTCCCCAAAGCAAGAGCCTTTCAGAAGCTCTGCTTTCTGAGGGGAGTAAGGAGGAGGTGATTGCTTACTTGAGAAAATGGAAGGTGACAGCTTGCTGCATGATTGTCAGCCTGCATGAACTGTATAGCAAATTCCTCCTTTTGTGGTGCCTGTGTAGCAATGTTGCTGTAAACCTCCTACCCACTCGCAGCAAAAGGTAGCACCCATTTGGGCACTGAGGACCATCCATCTCCTCAGGTGCTGCATGTAACCTGCAGGAGATGCTCTTCCCCAACATTGGGCCAACAGCAGTACGAACATGTTTTCCCACTAAAAGCTAACTTCTGATAGTATCCTAGCAGTAAAATTAAAGAATGAAAGGAGGTATTTAAAGGAATAATATACTTCCTGATGAAGAGTATAGAAGGGTTAGCACAACACTTTATCTAGAGATGTTTTTTGAAAAGCTGATTGCAGTGCACAGCCTTAGCTCAACACCCAGATTTACAATGCATTTCCTCTGTGAGCTTTAAAAAACAGCATAGATGAAAATACTCACAATACACTGAGTTAACTATGCCTTTGTGCTTTCATCCTCAGGTGATTTCCTATATATAGGTACTCCTCTGACATATTTGATGTGACTACATGAAATGACCTAAAGCCAGCATAAATATAAGGTTCCCACCTATCAGTGTGGATTGATGAAGACTTTACTGCTGCTACAGGTTGAAACTTTTAACTTTCAAGTAAATTTATGTATTCACTGGAATGCAAAGGAAGTGTCATGTTTCCGTCATAATCTTCTAACACTGGCATCAAAGCCAGATTGGACTGATAAATTATCACTAGAAAAGTTAGTCCATAAAAATACTTGTACATGACAACATTCCCATTACATTACCAGTGAACAATTTATTTTTTAGGAAGGAAAGTGAGCAAGAGATGGAAAGAAAGGAAATAAAGAAGAAACTTCAAAAGTGGCCAGTATTTCCTTGGGGAATGAGTATTCTTTCATCTCAAAGTGAGAATCTGTACAACAATATTCTGAACTGGAAGTGCACCTCATAGAAATAGTCTCCTCACAGAAAAATGATGTTAGCATTAAATATAAATGTGCTGTGCATTATGCATACAGAAAAATGCACTACACTTTTGCCTTGAATGAAATGACCTGAAGCCCCATGAGTGAATTATCGATCTGGGGCTATCTATCATCTTACAAATAATTACTACATCAAAATGTGCCTGAATAGTACCTGAAAAATAGAAACAAAAGGGTTTGGAAACCATGCAATTTTGTATCTTAGGTATTTACATAGTGAACATATATAATTTGCATATATATGTAATTATATATATAATAATATATATATCATTTGTCCAAGTATTCTGGGCATTTCTATTAACAACTCCCATTATAGTTCCTGAAAATGCTGTGTATATGGGCACTCACCACTCCACAGTTTGCTTTCCAAAAATAGAACAGTAGTCAATTACTTTTAGATACCCATATAAGCTTCATAGGCTTTACCAGGTCAGTCCTCCCCTGCCTCACACTGAACTCCAGCAAATCTTAAGTATGCAACTGTGCAATAAATACTTATAATCTGTTTCCACTGGAAAAAACCCAAATTACTCTGTTCCTGTTTTAAGGATAGTCTGATTGTTAGGGCAATGGCACAAGCAGCTACAGTAGCCACAGCCTGAAACAGTGACATTTAAATTTTTTCATCAGATCTTCTTCAAAGATCAGATCTTTTTCTGTTCATTTAATCCTTTGATGAGACTATGGAAATCTTAGAGCAAGGTAATGACACAAAAGCTCATTCTCTTTCATTTGTTTTTGTCCTAAATTTAGGAAGCCTCTTTCAAAATACTAATTGCTGATGCTGAGGTTGTACCCATTTTCAACTTCTGGGATTTGTCATTTACTGTTTGTTCACAGACCTACAGAAATAACACTCTTAAAATGACTAAGAGGAAAACGACTGTATCATTCATGGATAAATGAAACACACCAGATAAATTCTAGACTTATTAAATATGTAGACAAGTGTTTTCTGTGACCTACTGACACAAAGTTTCAGTGTAGAATATTTTTATATGCATTCACATGCTAGCTAGGCAGAGAAATTTTGGAAATAGTGTTTCATGGCTTTGCATAAAGTATATGTTGATTATTAATCTAATTTCGGTTTCTTCCTGCATAAGTTTCCTTCTTATTTATGCATAGTTGACTTGACTGAGCAGGTTGCAGGAAAGGGTCAGATAACCCTTTCCTGAGCAAGGGGAGAACAAACATGTTTGTGTATGCTGAAATGGCATATTTTGGAGAATATATGCTTAAGTAGCCCCCTTCACTAAAGACCTTTACTAACACGTATTTTTGGCTCAGATGCTGAAATATTCACAAAATCATTAAGTGTGAGATGTACCCAGGTTTTAGACATCCAAAATAATAATTTGATTTGACTGTTTCTACTAAAAGAGAAAATCAAAATAAAGGTCCTAATTTGCTGTGGAGCTTAAAAAAAAATCACAAAGCGAAGACATATTAAGCATATGTATTATTCATAAATTACCACTCCTTAAGGCTGCAAAAAGAGCAGGGAAGTCCTATTTCTCAGGCAAGTTACTGAAACCACCAGGCTAGAGTCACTTTAACTGATTTCATGAATAATCTATTGCTGAGGCAAAACAGAACCACTCCAGCAAGGGATCCTGGGGCATGGCTCCATATTACGATTTCTGTGGCAGAAAAATCTCTTCAAGTGACTCCTACCTCTTTCTCCATATTCAGTGATTTCTTATCATCATCTGTACTACTTGCCTATACTCCGTACTTCTGCAAAAGCAACTGTTTGAAGGGCCTGGATTAAAATCAGTAAAGCAATATGCATTTTAGGGTGGGGGAACTCAAAAAGCACAAAATTTAAATTAATTGCTCTACCATATTTGAAGGGATGTTGAACTGTTGCAGATAAGGTCAGGGCAAAAATGAGTGGTGGGAGCTGATGAAAACTGTGAAGAAAATCTAGAAAGGAACCACAAGTCATGGGACATCTTAACCTGCACTACTTTAAAGTGCCTTAGCCAGAGGAGGGCAAACTGCAAAAACTATGGGAAACAAGTAGTTTTGGATTTTGAGTTTACCAGTGAATGTAAGTTAAACTAGAAGCATTATCCACTGAAATTTCTCTGCATTTCAGCTTAATTTCCTAAGGAGGCGTAGCTTGTGTGATCACGCTCTGTCACCCAGTCTGAATTACTTTGGAGCCATAAATCCATTACAACAAATCTTAAAAGACGGTAAAGATCTCAAGATTATTGTTTTCCTACAACTAACCTGAGAGAACAGGTTGCTGCAGGACACTTGTCTCTAAATTGGAGAGACATCAGTTTGATAGGTGGACCAGTCAGCGGATAAAGAACTGGCTGGATGGCCGCATGCAAAGAGCTGTGCTGGCTCAAGCTCCAGCTGGAGACCACTAAGGAGTGGTGTTCCTCAGGGATTGGCACTGGCACTGGTTTTGTTGAACATCTTTTTTGGTGACATGGACAGCAGGATTGAGAGTGCCCACAGCAAGTTTGCCGATGACACCCAGCTGTATGGTACAGTCTATACACTGGAGGGAAGGAATGCCATCCAGAGGCACCTTGACATGCCTGTGAGGTGGGCTGAGGCCAACCTGTTGAAGTTTAAGCATGCAAAGTGCAAGGTCCTACATCTGGGTCAGAGCAATCCCAGGCACACATACAGGTTGGGCAGAGAAGAGATTCAGAGCAGCCCTGCGGAGAAGAACTTGGGGGCTGGTGATTGATGAGAAAATGAACATGAGCCAGCTTCAGTGTGCACTTGCAGCCCAGAAAGCCAACCATATCCTGTGCTGCATCAAAAACAGCATGATCAGCAGGTCAAGGGAGATGATCCTGCCCCTCTACTCTGCTCTCGTGAGACCTCACTTGGAGTACTGTGTGCAGTTCTGGTGTCCTCA